>JAXFYN010000912.1:0-77889 GCA_036172215.1 Camellia granthamiana
ATTCGAACACTCGAATACCTATGCGGATTCTCTTCCACAGTGGCAGAGATGTAAATACGGTGTTTACTAACCATTTCTCACGCATTAGGGTTCGAGCACTCGAACACCTATACGGATTCTCCTGCACAGTGGCAGACATGTAAATACGGTGTTTACTTACCATTTCTCACGCATTAGGGTTCAAACACTCGAACACCTATACGGATTCGCCTGCACAGTGGCAGATATGCAAATATGGCGTTTACTTACCATTTCTCGCGCATTACGGTTTGAACACTCGAACATCTATACGGATTCTCCTGCAAAGTGGCAGAGATGTAAATACGGCGTTTAATTACCATTTCTCATGCATTAGGGTTGGAACAGTCGAACACCTTTGCGGATTCTCCTCCACAGTGGCAGATATGTAAATATGGCGTTTACTTACCATGTCTCAGGCATTAGGGTTCCAACACTCGAACACCTATACGGATTCTCCTGCACCGTGGCAGATATGTAAATACGGCGTTTACTTACCATTTCTCACGCATTAGGGTTCGAACACTCGAACACCTATACGGATTCTCCTGCACAGTGGCAGATATGTAAATACGGCGTTTACCTGCAATTTCTCATGCATTAGGGTTCGAACAATCGAACACCTATACGGATTCTCCTGTGCAGTGGCAGATATGTAAATACGGCGTTTACTCACCATTTCTCACGCATTAGGGTGCGAACACTCGAACACCTATACGGATTCTCTTGCACAGTGGCAGATATATAAATACGGCGTTTACCTGCAATTTCTCATGCATCAGGGTTCGACCACTCGAACGCCTATACGGATTCTCCTGCGCAGTGGCAGATATGTAAATACGGCGTTTACTTACCATTTCTCGCGCATTACTGTTCGAACACTCGAACACCTATCCGGATTCTCCAGCATAGTGGTAGATATGTAAATACGGCGTTTACTTACCATTTCTCACGCATTACGGTTCGAACACTCGAACACCTATGCGGATTCTCTTCCACAGTGGCAGAGATGTAAATACGGCGTTTACTTACCATTTCTCGCGCATTACTGTTCGAACACTCGAACACCTATCCGGATTCCCCAGCATAGTGGTAGATATGTAAATACGGCGTTTACTTACCATTTCTCACGCATTAGGGTTCGAGCACTCGAACACCTATACGGATTCTCCTGCACAATGGCAGATTTGTAAAAACGACGTTTACTTACCATTTCTCATGCATTATGGTTCGTACAATAGAACACCTATACGGATTCTACTGCACAGTGGCAGATATGTAAATACGGCGTTTACTTGCCATTTCTCACGCATTAGGGTTCGAACACTCAAACACCTATACGGATTTTCCTGCACAGTGGCAGATTTGTAAATACGGCGTTTACTTGCAATTTCTCATGCATTAGGGTTCGAACACTCGAACACCTATCAAGATTCTCCTGCGCAGTGGCAGATATGTAAATACATTATTTACTTACCATTTCTCGCGGATTACGGTTCGAACACACGAACACCTATACGGATTCTCCCGCACAGTGGCAGATATGTAAATACGGCGTTTAATTACCATTTCTCATGCATTAGGGTTCGAAAACTCGAACACCTATACGGATTCTCCTGCACAGTGGCAGATATGTAAATACGGCGTTTACTTACCATTTCTCGCGCATTACGGTTCGAACACTCGAACAGCTATACGGATTCTCCAGCACACTGGCAGATATGTAAATATGGCGTTTACTTACCATTTCTCGCGCATTACGGTTCGAACACTCGAACACCTATACAGATTCTCCTGCACAGTGGCAGATACGCAATTACGGCGTTTACTTACCATTTCTCGTGCATTACGGTTCGAACACTCGAACACCTATACGGATTTTCCTGCACAGTGGCAGATATGTAAATATGGCGTTTACTTACTATTTCTCATGCATTAGGGTTCCAACACTCGAACACCTATACGGATTCTCCTGCACAGTGGCAGATATGTAAATACGTCGTTTACTTACCATTTCTCACGCATTGGGGTTCGAACACTCGAACACCAATACGGATTCTCCTGCACAGTGGCAGATATGTAAATACGGCGTTTACCTGCAATTTCTCATGCATTAGGGTTCGAACACTCGAACACCTATACGGATTCTCTTGCGCAGTGGCAGATATGTAAATACGGCGTTTACCTGCAATTTCTCATGTATTAGGGTTCAAACACACGAACACCTATACGGATTCTCCTGCACAGTGGCAGATATGTAAATATGGCGTTTACTTACCATTTCTCGCGCATTACGGTTCGAACACTCGAACACCTATACGGATTCTCCTGCACAGTGGCAGAGATGTAAATACGGCGTTTAATTACCATTTCTCATGCATTTGGGTCTCGAACAGTCGAACACCTTTGCGGATTCTCCTCCATAGTGGCAGATATGTAAATAGGCGTTTACTTACCATGTCTCATGCGTTATGGTTCCAACACTCGAACACCTATACGGATTCTCCTGCACCGTGGCAGATATGTAAATACGGCGTTTACTAACCATTTCTCACGCATTAGGGTTCGAACACTCGAACACCTATACGGATTCTCCTGCACAGTGGCAGATATGTAAATACGGCGTTTACTAACCATTTCTCACGCATTAGGGTTCGAGCACTCGAACACCTATACGGATTCTCCTACACAGTGGCAGATATGTAAATACGGCGTTTACTTACGATTTCTCAGCCATTAGGGTTCGAACACTCGAACACCTATGCGGATTCTGCTGCACAGTGGCATATTTATAAATACGGCATTTACTTACCATTTCTCACGCATTACGGTTCGAACACTCGAACACCTATGCGGATTCTGCTGCAGAGTGGCAGATATGTAAATACGGCGTTTACTTACCATTTCTCACGCATTACAGTTCGAACACTCGAACACCTATGCGGATTCTCCTCCAGAGTGGCAGATATGTAAATACGGTGTTTACTAACCATTTCTCACGCATTAGGGTTCGAACACTCGAACACCTATACGGATTCTCCTGCACAGCGGCAGATATGTAAATACGGCATTTACTAACCATTTCTCACGCATTAGGGTTCGAACACTCGAACACCTACACGGATTCTCCTGCACAGTGGCAGACATGTAAATACGGCGTTTACTTTCCATTTCACATGCATTAGGGTTCGAACACTCGTACACCTATAAGGATTCTCCTGCACAGTGGCAGATATGTAAATACGGCGTTTACTTACCATTTCTCGCGCATTAGGGTTCGAACACTCGAACACCTATACGGATTCTCCTGCACAGTGGCAGATATGTAAATACAGCGTTTACTTACCGTTTCTAACGCATTACGGTTCGAACACTCGAACACCTATACTGATTCTCCTGCACAGTGGCAGATATGTAAATACGGAGTTTACTTACCATTGCTCATGCGTTAGGGTTCGAACACTCGAACACCAATACAGATTCTCCTCGATTGTGGCAGATATGTAAATACGGCGTTTACTTACCATTTCTCACGCATTAGGGGTTCGAACACTCGAACGCCTATACGGATTCTCCTACACAGAGGCAGATATGTAAATACGGCGTTTACTTACGATTTCTCACCCATTAGGGTTCGAACACTCGAACCCCTATGCGGATTCTGCTGCACAGTGGCATATTTATAAATACGGCATTTACTTACCATTTCTCACGCATTACGGTTCGAACACTCGAACACCTATGCGGATTCTGCTGCACAGTGGCATATATATAAATACGGCGTTTACTTACCATTTCTCACGCATTACAGTTCGAACACTCGAACACCTATGCGGATTCTCCTCCAGAGTGGCAGATATGTAAATACGGCGTTTACTAACCATTTCTCACGAATTAGGGTTCGAACACTGGAACACCTATACGGATTCTCCTGCACAGTGGCAGATATGTAAATACGGTGTTTACTAACCATTTCTCACGCATTAGGGTTCGAACACTCGAACACCTATACGGATTCTCCTGCACTAGTGGCAGATATGTAAATACGGCATTTACTAACCATTTCTCACGCATTAGGGTTCGAACACTCGAACACCTACACGGATTCTCCTGCACAGTGGCAGACATGTAAATACGGCGTTTACTTACCATTTCACATGCATTAGGGTTCGAACACTCGTACACCTATACGGATTCTCCTGCACAGTGGCAGATATGTAAATACGACGTTTACTTACCATTTCTCGCGCATTAGGGTTCGAACGCTCAAACACCTATACGGATTCTCCTGCACAGTGGCAGATATGTAAATATAGCGTTTACTTACCGTTTCTAACGCATTACAGTTCGAACACTCGAACACCTATACGGATTCTCCTGCACAGTGGCAGATATGTAAATACGGAGTTTACTTACCATTGCTCATGCGTTAGGGTTCGAACACTCGAACACCAATACAGATTCTCCTCGATTGTGGCAGATATGTAAATACGGCGTTTACTTACCATTTCTCACGCATTAGGGTTCGAACACTCGAACGCCTATACGGATTCTCCTACACAGAGGCAGATATGTAAATACGGCGTTTACTTACGATTTCTCACCCATTAGGGTTCGAACACTCAAACACCTATGCGGACGGATTCTGCTGCACAGTGGCATATTTATGCTAAGTTTGGGATACCCCAAATAATCCAAAAAGCCAAAAAGTTACTCAAAAAGTTAAAAAGTTAACACTATTCACCAAAAGTAAACAACTCAAATTTAATCTACAAACCAATTTTTACAATTTTTTATTACACATTTTTCCATAAAAAGTCAAAAAGTTAACCCAAAACATCCATATTTTCAACCTCAATTTTTTAGTCGAAAAAGGCAAAAAAGTGCACTTATTTAGTCTTCCCAAACAAACCCTTATTAATACGGCGTTTACTTACCATTTCTCACGAATTACGGTTCGAACACTCGAATACCTATGCGGATTCTGCTGCGCAGTGGGCATATATATAAATTCGGCATTTACTTACTATTTCTCACGCATTACAGCTCGAACACTCGAACACCTATGCGGATTCTCCTCCAGAGTGGCAGATATGTAAATACGGCGTTTACTAACCATTTCTCACGCATTAGGGTTCGAACACTCGAACACCTATACGGATTCTCCTACACAGTGGCAGACATGTAAATACGGCGTTTGCTACCATTTCACATGCATTAGGGTTCGAACACTCGTACACCTATACGGATTCTCCTGCACAGTGGCAGATATGTAAATACGGCGTTTACTTACCATTTCTAACGCATTACGGTTTCGAACACTCAAACACCTATACGGATTCTCCTGCACAGTGGCAGATATGTGAATACGGAGTTTACTTACCATTTCTCATGCGTTAGGGTTCGAAAACTCGAACACCAATACAGATTCTCCTCGATTGTGGCAGATATGTATATACGGCGTTTACTTACCATTTGTCACGCATTAGGGTTCGAACACTCGAATCCCTATACGGATTCTCCTACATAGTGGCATATATGTAAATACGGCGTTTACTTACGATTTCTTACCCATTAGGGTTCAAACACTCGAACACCTATGCGGATTCTGCTGCACAGTGGCATATTTATAAATACGGCGTTTACTTACCATTTCTCACGCATTACGGTTCGAACACTCGAACACCTATGCGGATTCTGCTGCACACTGGCATATATATAAATACGGCGTTTACTTACCATTTCTCACGGATTACAGTTCGAACACTCGAACACCTATGCGGATTCTCCTCCAGAGTGGCAGATATGTAAATACGGCGTTTACTAACCATTTCTCACGCATTAGGGTTCGAACACTCGAACACCTATACGGATTCTCCTGCACAGTGGCAGATATGTAAATACGGCGTTTACTAACCATTTCTCACGCATTAGGGTTCGAACACTCGAACACCTATACGGATTCTCCTACACAGTGGCAGATATGTAAATACGGCGTTTACTTACGATTTCTCACCCATTACGGTTCGAACACTCGAACACCTATGCGGATTCTGTTGCACAGTGGCATATTTATAAATACGGCATTTACTTACCATTTCTCACGCATTACGGTTCGAACACTCGAACACCTATGCGGATTCTGCTGCACAGTGGCATATATATAAATACGGCGTTTACTTACCATTTCTCACGCATTACAGTTCGAACACTCGAACACCTATGCGGATTCTCCTCCAGAGTGGCAGATATGTAAATACGGCGTTTACTAACCATTTCTCACGAATTAGGGTTCGAACACTCGAACACCTATACGGATTCTCTTGCACAGTGGCAGATATGTAAATACGGCGTTTACTAACCATTTCTCACGCATTAGGGTTCGAAAACTCGAATACCTATAAGGATTCTCCTACACAGTGGCAGATATGTAAATACGGCGTTTAGTTACGATTTCTCACCCATTAGGGTTCGAACACTCGAACACCTATGCGGATTCTGCTGCACAGTGGCATATTTATTAATACGGCGTTTACTTACCATTTCTCACGAATTACGGTTCGAACACTCGAATACCTATGCGGATTCTGCTGTGCAGTGGCATATATATAAATTCGGCGTTTACTTACCATTTCTCACGCATTACAGTTCGAACACTCGAACACCTATGCAGATTCTCCTCCAGAGTGGCAGATATGTAAATACGGCGTTTACTAACCATTTCTCACGAATTAGGGTTCGAACACTCGAACACCTATGCGGATTCTCCTGCACAGTGGCAGATATGTAAATACGGCGTTTACTAACCATTTCTCACGCATTAGGGTTCGAAAACTCGAATACCTATAAGGATTCTCCTACACAGTGGCAAATATGTAAATACGGCGTTTACTTACGATTTCTCACCCATTAGGGTTCGAACACTCGAACACCTATGCGGATTCTGCTGCACAGTGGCATATTTATTAATACGGCGTTTACTTACCATTTCTCATGAATTACGGTTCGAACACTCGAATACCTATGCGGATTCTGCTGTGCAGTGGCATATATATAAATTCGGCGTTTACTTACCATTTCTCACGCATTACAGTTCGAACACTCGAACACCTATGCGGATTCTCCTCCAGAGTGGCAGATATGTAAATACGGCGTTTACTAACCATTTCTCACGCATTAGGGTTCGAACACCTATACGGATTCTCCTGCACAGTGGCAGACATGTAAATACGGCGTTTACTTACCATTTCACATGCATTAGGGCTCGAACACTCGTACACCTATACGGATTCTCCTGCACAGTGGCAGAAATGTAAATACGGCGTTTACTTACCATTTCTAACGCATTACGGTTCGAACACTCGAATACCTATACGGATTCCCCTGCACAGTGGCAGATATGTGAATACGGAGTTTACTTACCATTGCTCACGCGTTAGGGTTCGAACACTCGAACACCAATACAGATTCTCCTCGATTGTGGCAGATATGTAAATACGGCGTTTACTTACCATTTCTCACGCATTAGGGTTCGAACACTCGAATACCTATACGGATTCTCCTACACAGTGGCAGATATGTGAATACGGCGTTTACTTACGATTTCTCACCCATTAGGGTTCGAACACTGGAACACCTATGCGGATTCTGCTGCACAGTGGCATATATATAAATACGGTGTTTACTTACCATTTCTGGCGCATTACAGTTCGAACACTCGAACACCTATGCGGATTCTCCTCCAGAGTGGCAAATATGTAAATACGGCGTTTACTAACCATTTCTCACGAATTAGGGTTCGGACACTCGAGCACCTATATGGATTCTCTTGCACAGTGGCAGATATGTAAATACGGCGTTTAGTTACGATTTCTCACCCATTAGGGTTCGAACACTCGAACACCTATGCGGATTCTGCTGCACAGTGGCATATTTATTAATACGGCGTTTACTAACCATTTCTCACGAATTAGGGTTCGAACACTCGAACACCTATACGGATTCTCCTGCACAGTGGCAGATATGTAAATACGGCGTTTACTAACCATTTCTCACGCATTAGGGTTCGAACACTTGAACACCTATACGGATTCTCCTGCACAGTGGCAGACATGTAAATACGGCGTTTACTTACCATTTCACATGCATTAGGGTTCGAACACTCATACACCTATACGGATTCTCCTGCACAGTGGCAGATATGTAAATACGGCGTTTACTTACCATTTCTAACGCATTACGGTTCGAACACTCAAACACCTATACGGATTCTCCTGCACAGTGGCAGATATGTGAATACGGAGTTTACTTACCATTTCTCATGCGTTAGGGTTCGAAAACTCGAACACCAATACAGATTCTCCTCGATTGTGGCAGATATGTAAATACGGCGTTTACTTACCATTTGTCACGCATTAGGGTTCGAACACTCGAATACCTATAAGGATTCTCCTACACAGTGGCAGATATGTAAATACGGCGTTTAGTTACGATTTCTCACCCATTAGGGTTCGAACACTCGAACACCTATGCGGATTCTGCTGCACAGTGGCATATTTATTAATACGGCGTTTACTTACCATTTCTCATGAATTACGGTTCGAACACTCGAATACCTATGCGGATTCTGCTGTGCAGTGGCATATATATAAATTCGGCGTTTACTTACCATTTCTCACGCATTACAGTTCGAACACTCGAACACCTATGCGGATTCTCCTCCAGAGTGGCAGATATGTAAATACGGCGTTTACTAACCATTTCTCACGCATTAGGGTTCGAACACCTATACGGATTCTCCTGCACAGTGGCAGACATGTAAATACGGCGTTTACTTACCATTTCACATGCATTAGGGCTCGAACACTCGTACACCTATACGGATTCTCCTGCACAGTGGCAGAAATGTAAATACGGCGTTTACTTACCATTTCTAACGCATTACGGTTCGAACACTCGAATACCTATACGGATTCCCCTGCACAGTGGCAGATATGTGAATACGGAGTTTACTTACCATTGCTCACGCGTTAGGGTTCGAACACTCGAACACCAATACAGATTCTCCTCGATTGTGGCAGATATGTAAATACGGCGTTTACTTACCATTTCTCACGCATTAGGGTTCGAACACTCGAATACCTATACGGATTCTCCTACACAGTGGCAGATATGTGAATACGGCGTTTACTTACGATTTCTCACCCATTAGGGTTCGAACACTGGAACACCTATGCGGATTCTGCTGCACAGTGGCATATATATAAATACGGTGTTTACTTACCATTTCTGGCGCATTACAGTTCGAACACTCGAACACCTATGCGGATTCTCCTCCAGAGTGGCAAATATGTAAATACGGCGTTTACTAACCATTTCTCACGAATTAGGGTTCGGACACTCGAGCACCTATATGGATTCTCTTGCACAGTGGCAGATATGTAAATACGGCGTTTAGTTACGATTTCTCACCCATTAGGGTTCGAACACTCGAACACCTATGCGGATTCTGCTGCACAGTGGCATATTTATTAATACGGCGTTTACTAACCATTTCTCACGAATTAGGGTTCGAACACTCGAACACCTATACGGATTCTCCTGCACAGTGGCAGATATGTAAATACGGCGTTTACTAACCATTTCTCACGCATTAGGGTTCGAACACTTGAACACCTATACGGATTCTCCTGCACAGTGGCAGACATGTAAATACGGCGTTTACTTACCATTTCACATGCATTAGGGTTCGAACACTCATACACCTATACGGATTCTCCTGCACAGTGGCAGATATGTAAATACGGCGTTTACTTACCATTTCTAACGCATTACGGTTCGAACACTCAAACACCTATACGGATTCTCCTGCACAGTGGCAGATATGTGAATACGGAGTTTACTTACCATTTCTCATGCGTTAGGGTTCGAAAACTCGAACACCAATACAGATTCTCCTCGATTGTGGCAGATATGTAAATACGGCGTTTACTTACCATTTGTCACGCATTAGGGTTCGAACACTCGAATACCTATACGGATTCTCCTACACAGTGGCAGATATGTAAATACGGCGTTTACTTACGATTTCTCACCCATTAGGGTTCGAACACTCGAACACCTATGCGGATTCTGCTGCACAATGGCATATTTATAAATACGGCGTTTACTTACCATTTCTCACGCATTACGGTTCGAACACTCGAACACCTATGCGGATTCTGCTGCACAGTGGCATATATATAAATACGGCGTTTAGTTACCATTTCTCACGCATTACAGTTCGAACACTCGAACACCTATGCGGATTCTCTTCCAGAGTGGCAGATATGTAAATACGGCGTTTACTAACCATTTCTCACGCATTAGGGTTCGAACACTCGAACACCTATACGGATTCTCCTGCACAGCGGCAGATATGTAAATGCGGCATTTACTAACCATTTCTCATGCATTAGGGTTCGAACACTCGAACACCTACACGGATTCTCCTGCACAGTGGCAGATATGTAAATACGGCGTTTACTTACCATTTCACATGCGTTAGGGTTCGAACACTCGTACACCTATACGGATTCTCCTACACAGTGGCAGATATGTCAATACGGCGTTTACTTACCATTTCTCGCGCATTAGGGTACGAACACTCGAACACCTATACGGATTCTCCTGCACAGTGGCAGATATGTAAATACGGCGTTTACTCACCATTTCTAACACATTACGGTTCGAACACTCGAACACCTGTACGGATTCTCCTGCACAGTGGCAGATATGTGAATACGGAGTTTACTTAGCATTTCTCATGCGTTAGGGTTCGAACACTCGAACACCTATGCAGATTCTCCTCGATTGTGGTAGATATGTAAATACGGCGTTTACTTACCATTTCTCACGCATTAGGGTTCGAACACTCGAACACCTATGCGGATTCTGCTGCACAGTGGCATATATATAAATACGACGTTTACTTACCATTTCTCACGCATTACAGTTCGAACACTCGAACAACTATGCGGATTCTCCTCCAGAGTGGCAGATATGTAAATACGGCGTTTACTAACCATTTCTCACGCATTAGGGTTCGAACACTCGAACACCTCTACGGATTCTCCTGCACAGTGGCAGATATCTGAATACGGAGTTTACTTACCATTTCTCATGCATTAGCGTTCGAACACTCGAACACCTATACAGATTCTCCTGGATTGTGGCAGATATGTAAATACGACGTTTACTTACCATTTCTCACGCATTAGGGTTCGAACACTCGAACACCTATACGGATTCTCCTACTCAGTGGCAGATATGTAAATACGGCGTTTACTTACGATTTCTCACCCATTAGGGTTCGAACACTCGAACACCTATGCGGATTCTGCGGCACAGTGGCATATTTATAAATACGGCATTTACTTACCATTTCTCACGCATTACGGTTCGAACACTCGAACACCTATGCGGATTCTGCTGCACAGTGGCATATATATAAATACGGCGTTTACTTACCATTTCTCAAGCATTACAGTTCGAACACTCGAACACCTATGCGGATTCTCCTCCAGAGTGGCAGATATGTAAATACGGCGTTTACTAACCATTTCTCACGAATTAGGCTTCGAACACTCGAACACCTCTACGGATTTTCCTGCACAGTGAAAGATATGTAAATACGGCGTTTACTAACCATTTCTCACGCATTAGGGTTCGAACACTCGAACACCTACACGGATTCTCCTGCACAGTGGCAGACATGTGAATACGGCGTTTAATTACCATTTCACATGCATTAGGGTTCGAACACTCGAACACCTATACGGATTCTCCTCGCTTGTGGCAGATATGTAAATACGGCGTTTACTTACCATTTCTCACGCATTAGGGTTCGAACACTCGAACGCCTATACGGATTCTCCTACACAGGGGCAGATATGTAAATACGGCGTTTACTTACGATTTCTCACCCATTAGGGTTCGAACACTCAAACACCTATGCGGATTCTGCTGCACAGTGGCATATTTAGGCTAAGTTTGGGATACCCCAAATAATCCAAAAAGCCAAAAAGTTACTCAAAAAGTTAAAAAGTTAACACTATTCACCAAAAGTAAACAATTACGGCTGCACAAATCCCAATTAAAATTTTACTCTACAAACCAATTTTTACAATTTTTTATTACACATTTTTCCATAAAAAGTCAAAAAGTTAACCCAAACATCCATATTTTCAACCTCAATTTTTTAGTCCAAAAAGGCAAAAAGTGCACTTATTTAGTCTTCCCAAACAAGCCCTTATTAATACGGCGTTTACTTACCATTTCTCACGAATTACGGTTCGAACACTCGAATACCTATGCGGATTCTGCTGCGCAGTGGCATATATATAAATTCGGCATTTACTTACCATTTCTCACGCATTACAGCTCGAACACTCGAACACCTATGCGGATTCTCCTCCAGAGTGGCAGATATGTAAATACGGCGTTTACTAACCATTTCTCACGCATTAGGGTTCGAACACTCGAACACCTATACGGATTCTCCTGCACAGTGGCAGACATGTAAATACGGCGTTTACTTACCATTTCACATGCATTAGGGTTCGAACACTCGTACACCTATACGGATTCTCCTGCACAGTGGCATATATGTAAATACGGCGTTTACTTACCATTTCTAACGCATTACGGTTCGAACACTCAAACACCTATACGGATTCTCCTGCACAGTGGCAGATATGTGAATACGGAGTTTACTTACCATTTCTCATGCGTTAGGGTTCGAAAACTCGAACACCAATACAGATTCTCCTCGATTGTGGCAGATATGTAAATACGGCGTTTACTTACCATTTGTCACGCATTAGGGTTCGAACACTCGAATACCTATACGGATTCTCCTACATAGTGGCAGATATGTAAATACGGCGTTTACTTCCGATTTCTCACCCATTAGGGTTCGAACACTCGAACACCTATGCGGATTCTGCTGCACAGTGGCATATTTATAAATACGGCGTTTACTTACCATTTCTCACGCATTACGGTTCGAACACTCGAACACCTATGCGGATTCTGCTGCACAGTGGCATATATATAAATAGGGCGTTTACTTACCATTTCTCACGGATTACCGTTCGAACACTCGAACACCTATGCGGATTCTCCTCCAGAGTGGCAGATATGTAAATACGGCGTTTACTAACCATTTCTCACGCATTAGGGTTCGAACACTCGAACACCTATACGGATTTTCCTGCACAGTGGCAGATATGTAAATACGGCGTTTACTAACCATTTCTCACGGATTAGGGTTCGAACACTCGAACACCTATACGGATTCTCCTCCACAGTGGCAGATATGTAAATACGGCGTTTACTTACGATTTCTCACCCATTACGGTTCGAACACTCGAACACCTATGCGGATTCTGTTGCACAGTGGCATATTTATAAATACGGCATTTACTTACCATTTCTCACGCATTACGGTTCGAACACTCGAACACCTATGCGGATTCTGCTGCACAGTGGCATATATATAAATACGGTGTTTACTTACCATTTCTCACGCATTACAGTTCGAACACTCGAACACCTATGCGGATTCTCCTCCAGAGTGGCAGATATGTAAATACGTCGTTTACTAACCATTTCTCACGAATTAGGGTTCGAACACTCGAACACCTATACGGATTCTCCTCCACAGTGGCAGATATGTAAATACGGCGTTTACTAACCATTTCTCACGCATTAGGGTTTGAAAAGTCGAATACCTATAAGGATTCTCCTACACAGTGGCAGATATGTAAATACGGCGTTTAGTTACGATTTCTCACCCATTAGGGTTCGAACACTCGAACACCTATGCGGATTCTGCTGCACAGTGGCATATTTATTAATACGGCGTTTACTTACCATTTCTCACGAATTACGGTTCGAACACTCGAATACCTATGCGGATTCTGCTGTGCAGTGGCATATATATAAATTCGGCGTTTACTTACCATTTCTCACGCATTACAGTTCGAACACTCGAACACCTATGCGGATTCTCCTCCAGAGTGGCAGATATGTAAATACGGCGTTTACTAACCATTTCTCACGCATTAGGGTTCGAACACTCGAACACCTATACGGATTCTCCTGCACAATGGCAGATATGTAAATACGGCGTTTACTTACCGTTTCTAACGCATTACGGTTCGAACACTCGAACACCTATACGGATTCTCCTGCACAGTGGCAGATATGTGAATACGGAGTTTACTTACCATTGCTCATGCGTTAGGGTTCGAACACTCGAACACCAATACAGATTCTCCTCGATTGTGGCAGATATGTAAATACGACGTTTACTTACGATTTCACATGCATTAGGGTTCAAACACTCGAACGCCTATACAGATTGTCCTACACAGAGGCAGATATGTAAATACGGCGTTTACTTACGATTTCTCGGCCATTAGGGTTCGAACACTCGAACACCTATGCGGATTCTGCTGCACAGTGGCATATTTATTAATACGGCGTTTACTTACCATTTCTCACGAATTAGGGTTCGAACACTCGAATACCTATGCGGATTCTGCTGCACAGTGGCATATATATAAATTCGGCGTTTACTTACCATTTCTCACGCATTACAGTTCGGACACTCGAACACCTATGCGGATTCTCCTCCAGAGTGGCAGATATGTAAATACGGCGTTTACTAACCATTTCTCACGCATTAGGGTTCGAACACTCGAACACCTATACGGATTCTCCTGCACAGTGGCAGACATGTAAATACGGCGTTTACTTACCATTTCACATGCATTTAGGGCTCGAACACTCGTACACCTATACGGATTCTCCTGCACAGTGGCAGATATGTAAATACGGCGTTTACTTACCATTTCTAACGCATTACGGTTCGAACACTCGAATACCTATACGGATTCCCCTGCACAGTGGCAGATATGTGAATACGGAGTTTACTTACCATTGCTCACGCGTTAGGGTTCGAACACTTGAACACCAATACAGATTCTCCTCGATTGTGGCAGATATGTAAATACGGCGTTTACTTACCATTTGTCACGCATTAGGGTTCGAACACTCGAATACCTATACGGATTCTCCTACACAGTGGCAGATATGTAAATACGGCGTTTACTTACGATTTCTCACCCATTAGGGTTCGAACACTGGAACACCTATGCGGATTCTGCTGCACAGTGGCATATATATAAATACGGTGTTTACTTACCATTTCTCACGAATTACGGTTCGAACACTCGAATACCTATGCGGATTCTGCTGTGCAGTGGCATATATATAAATTCGGCGTTTACTTACCATTTCTCACGCATTACAGTTCGAACACTCGAACACCTATGCGGATTCTGCTGCACAGTGGCATATATATAAATAGGGCGTTTACTTACCATTTCTCACGGATTACCGTTCGAACACTCGAACACCTATGCGGATTCTCCTCCAGAGTGGCAGATATGTAAATACGGCGTTTACTAACCATTTCTCACGCATTAGGGTTCGAACACTCGAACACCTATACGGATTCTCCTGCACAGTGGCAGATATGTAAATACGGCGTTTACTAACCATTTCTCACGGATTAGGGTTCGAACACTCGAACACCTATACGGATTCTCCTCCACAGTGGCAGATATGTAAATACGGCGTTTACTTACGATTTCTCACCCATTACGGTTCGAACACTCGAACACCTATGCGGATTCTGTTGCACAGTGGCATATTTATAAATACGGCATTTACTTACCATTTCTCACGCATTACGGTTCGAACACTCGAACACCTATGCGGATTCTGCTGCACAGTGGCATATATATAAATACGGTGTTTACTTACCATTTCTCACGCATTACAGTTCGAACACTCGAACACCTATGCGGATTCTCCTCCAGAGTGGCAGATATGTAAATACGGCGTTTACTAACCATTTCTCACGAATTAGGGTTCGAACACTCGAACACCTATACGGATTCTCCTCCACAGTGGCAGATATGTAAATACGGCGTTTACTAACCATTTCTCACGCATTAGGGTTTGAAAAGTCGAATACCTATAAGGATTCTCCTACACAGTGGCAGATATGTAAATACGGCGTTTAGTTACGATTTCTCACCCATTAGGGTTCGAACACTCGAACACCTATGCGGATTCTGCTGCACAGTGGCATATTTATTAATACGGCGTTTACTTACCATTTCTCACGAATTACGGTTCGAACACTCGAATACCTATGCGGATTCTGCTGTGCAGTGGCATATATATAAATTCGGCGTTTACTTACCATTTCTCACGCATTACAGTTCGAACACTCGAACACCTATGCGGATTCTCCTCCAGAGTGGCAGATATGTAAATACGGCGTTTACTAACCATTTCTCACGCATTAGGGTTCGAACACTCGAACACCTATACGGATTCTCCTGCACAATGGCAGATATGTAAATACGGCGTTTACTTACCGTTTCTAACGCATTACGGTTCGAACACTCGAACACCTATACGGATTCTCCTGCACAGTGGCAGATATGTGAATACGGAGTTTACTTACCATTGCTCATGCGTTAGGGTTCGAACACTCGAACACCAATACAGATTCTCCTCGATTGTGGCAGATATGTAAATACGACGTTTACTTACGATTTCACATGCATTAGGGTTCGAACACTCGAACGCCTATACAGATTGTCCTACACAGAGGCAGATATGTAAATACGGCGTTTACTTACGATTTCTCGGCCATTAGGGTTCGAACACTCGAACACCTATGCGGATTCTGCTGCACAGTGGCATATTTATTAATACGGCGTTTACTTACCATTTCTCACGAATTAGGGTTCGAACACTCGAATACCTATGCGGATTCTGCTGCACAGTGGCATATATATAAATTCGGCGTTTACTTACCATTTCTCACGCATTACAGTTCGAACACTCGAACACCTATGCGGATTCTCCTCCAGAGTGGCAGATATGTAAATACGGCGTTTACTAACCATTTCTCACGCATTAGGGTTCGAACACTCGAACACCTATACGGATTCTCCTGCACAGTGGCAGACATGTAAATACGGCGTTTACTTACCATTTCACATGCATTTAGGGCTCGAACACTCGTACACCTATACGGATTCTCCTGCACAGTGGCAGATATGTAAATACGGCGTTTACTTACCATTTCTAACGCATTACGGTTCGAACACTCGAATTCCTATACGGATTCCCCTGCACAGTGGCAGATATGTGAATACGGAGTTTACTTACCATTGCTCACGCGTTAGGGTTCGAACACTTGAACACCAATACAGATTCTCCTCGATTGTGGCAGATATGTAAATACGGCGTTTACTTACCATTTGTCACGCATTAGGGTTCGAACACTCGAATACCTATACGGATTCTCCTACACAGTGACAGATATGTAAATACGGCGTTTACTTACGATTTCTCACCCATTAGGGTTCGAACACTGGAACACCTATGCGGATTCTGCTGCACAGTGGCATATATATAAATACGGTGTTTACTTACCATTTCTCACGAATTACGGTTCGAACACTCGAATACCTATGCGGATTCTGCTGTGCAGTGGCATATATATAAATTCGGCGTTTACTTACCATTTCTCACGCATTACAGTTCGAACACTCGAACACCTATGCGGATTCTCCTCCAGAGTGGCAGATATGTAAATACGGCGTTTACTAACCATTTCTCACGCATTAGGGTTCGAACACACTGAACACCTATACGGATTCTCCTGCACAATGGCAGATATGTAAATATGGCGTTTACTTACCGTTTCTAACGCGTTACGGTTCGAACACTCGAACACCTATACGGATTCTCCTGCACAGTGGCAGATATGTGAATACGGAGTTTACTTACCATTGCTCATGCGTTAGGGTTCGAACACTCGAACACCAATACAGATTCTCCTCGATTGTGGCAGATATGTAAATACGGCGTTTACTTACCATTTCACATGCATTAGGGTTCGAACACTCGAACGCCTATACGGATTGTACTACATAGAGGCAGATATGTAAATACGGCGTTTACTTACGATTTCTCGGCCATTAGGGTTCGAACACTCGAACACCTATGCGGATTCTGCTGCACAGTGGCATATTTATTAATACGGCGTTTACTTACCATTTCTCACGAATTACGGTTCGAACACTCGTATACCTGTGCGGATTCTGCTGCACAGTGGCATATATATAAATTCGGCGTTTACTTACCATTTCTCACGCATTACAGTTCGAACACTCGAACACCTATGCGGATTCTCCTCCAGAGTGGCAGATATGTAAATACGGCGTTTACTAACCATTTCTCACGCATTAGGGTTCGAACACTCGAACACCTATACGGATTCTCCTGCACAGTGGCAGACATGTAAATACGGCGTTTACTTACCATTTCACATGCATTAGGGCTCGAACACTCGTACACCTATACGGATTCTCCTGCACAGTGGCAGATATGTAAATACGGCGTTTACTTACCATTTCTAACGCATTACGGTTCGAACACTCGAATACCTATACGGATTCCCCTGCACAGTGGCAGATATGTGAATACGGAGTTTACTTACCATTGCTCACGCGTTAGGGTTCGAACACTCGAACACCAATACAGATTCTCCTCGATTGTGGCAGATATGTAAATACGGCGTTTACTTACCATTTCTCACGCATTAGGGTTCGAACACTCGAATACCTATACGGATTCTCCTACACAGTGGCAGATATGTAAATACGGCGTTTACTTACGATTTCTCACCCATTAGGGTTCGAACACTGGAACACCTATGCGGATTCTGCTGCACAGTGGCATATATATAAATACAGTGTTTACTTACCATTTCTCACGCATTACAGTTCGAACACTCGAACACCTATGCGGATTCTCCTCCAGAGTGGCAGATATGTAAATACGGCGTTTACTAACCATTTCTCACGAATTAGGGTTCGAACACTCGAACACCCATACGGATTCTCCTGCACAGCGGCAGATACGTAAATACGGCATTTACTAACCATTTCTCACGCATTAGGGTTCGAACACTCGAACACCTACACGGATTCTCCTGCACAGTGGCAGCTATGTAAATACGGCGTTTACTTACCATTTCACATGCATTAGGGTTCCAACACTCGTACACCTATACGGATTCTCCTGCACAGTGGCAGATATGTAAATACGGCGTTTACTTACCATTTCTCGCGCATTAGGGTTCGAACACTCGAACACCTATACGGATTCTCCTGCACAGTGGCAGATATGTAAATACGGCGTTTACTCACCATTTCTAACGCATTACGGGTCGAACACTCGAACACCTATACGGATTCTCCTGCACAGTGGCAGATATGTGAATACGGAGTTTACTTACCATTTCTCATGCGTTAGGGTTCGAACACTCGAACACCTATGCAGATTCTCCTCGATTGTGGCAGATATGTAAATACGGCTTTTACTTACCATTTCTCACGCATTAGGGTTCGAACACTCGAATACCTATACGGATTCTCCTACACAGTGGCAGATATGTAAATGCGGCGTTTACTTACGATTTCTCACCCATTAGGGTTCGAACACTCGAACACCTATGCGGATTCTGCTGCACAGTGGCACATTTATAAATACGGCGTTTACTTACCATTTCTCACGCATTACGGTTCGAACACTCGAACACCTATGCGGATTCTGCTGCACAGTGGCATATATCTAAATACGGCGTTTACTTACCATTTCTCACGCATTACAGTTCGAACACTCGAACACCTATGCGGATTCTGCTGCACAGTGGCATATATATAAATACGGCGTTTACTTACCATTTCTCAAGCATTACAGTTCCAACACTCGAACACCTATGCGGATTCTCCTCCAGGGTGGCAGATATGTAAATACGGCGTTTACTAACCATTTCTCACGAATTAAGCTTCGAACACTCGAACACCTATACGGATTTTCCTGCACAGTGAAAGATATGTAAACACGGCGTTTACTAACCATTTCTCACGCATTAGGGTTCGAACACTCGTACACCTATACGGATTCTCCTACACAGTGGCAGATATGTAAATACGGCGTTTAGTTACCATTTCTCGCGCATTAGGGTACGAACACTCGAACACCTATACGGATTCTCCTGCACAGTGGCAGATATGTAAATACGGCGTTTACTCACCATTTCTAACACATTACGGTTCGAACACTCGAACACCTGTACGGATTCTCCTGCACAGTGGCAGATATGTGAATACGGAGTTTACTTAGCATTTCTCATGCGTTAGGGTTCGAACACTCGAACACCTATGCAGATTCTCCTCGATTGTGGCAGATATGTAAATACGGCGTTTACTTACCATTTCTCACGCATTAGGGTTCGAACACTCGAACACCTATGCGGATTATGCTGCACAGTGGCATATATATAAATACAGCGTTTACTTACCATTTCTCACGCATTACAGTTCGAACACTCGAACAACTATGCAGATTCTCCTCCAGAGTGGCAAATATGTAAATACGGCGTTTACTAACCATTTCTCACGCATTAGGGTTCGAACACTCGAACACCTCTACGGATTCTCCTGCACAGTGGCAGATATCTGAATACGGAGTTTACTTACCATTTCTCATGCATTAGCGTTAGAACACTCGAACACCTATACAGATTCACCTGGATTGTGGCAGATATGTAAATACGACGTTTACTTACCATTTCTCACGCATTAGGGTTCGAACACTCGAACACCGATACGGATTCTCCTACTCAGTGGCAGATATGTAAATACGGCGTTTACTTACGATTTCTCACCCATTAGGGTTCGAACACTCGAACACCTATGCGGATTCTGCGGCACAATGGCATATTTATAAATACGGCGTTTACTTACCATTTCTCACGCATTACGGTTCGAACACTCGAACACCTATGCGGATTCTGCTGCACAGTGGCATATATATAAATACGGCGTTTACTTACCATTTCTCAAGCATTACAGTTCCAACACTCGAACACCTATGCGGATTCTCCTCCAGAGTGGCAGATATGTAAATACGGCGTTTACTAACCATTTCTCACGAATTAGGCTTCGAACACTCGAACACCTATACGGATTTTCCTGCACAGTGAAAGATATGTAAACACGGCGTTTACTAACCATTTCTCACGCATTAGGGTTCGAACACTCGAACACCTACACGGATTCTCCTGCACAGTGGCAGACATGTGAATACGGCGTTTAATTACCATTTCACATGCATTAGGGTTCGAACACTCGAACACCTATACGGATTCTCCTACACAGTGGCAGATATGTAAATACGGCGTTACTTACCATTTCTAGCGCATTACGGTTCGAACACTCGAACACCTATACGGATTCGCCTGCACAGTGGCAGATATGTGAAGACGGAGCTTACTTACCATTTCCCATGCGTTAGGGTTCGAACACTCGAACACCTATACAGATTCTCCTCGATTGTGGCAGATATGTAAATACGGCGTTTACTTACCATTTCTCTCGCATTTGGGTTCGAACACTCGAATACCTATACGGATTCTCCTACACAGTGGCAGATATGTAAATACGGCGTTTACTTACGATTTCTCACCCATTTGGGTTCGAACACTCGAACACCTATGCGGATTCTGCTGCACAGTGGCATATATATAAATACGGCATTTACTTACCATTTCTCACGCATTACAGTTCGAACACTCGAACACCTATGCGGATTCTCCTCTAGAGTGGCAGATATGTAAATACGGCGTTCACTAACCATTTCTCACGCATTAGGGTTCGAACACTCGAACACCTATACGGATTCTCCTGCACAGCGGCAGATATGTAAATACGGCGTTTACTAACCATTTCTCACGCATTAGGGTTCGAACACTCAAACACCTATACAGATTCTCCTACACAGTGGCAGATATGTAAATACGGCGTTTAATTACGATTTCTCACCCATTAGGGTTCGAACACTCGAACACCTATGCGGATTCTGCTGCACAGTGGCATATTTATACATACGGCGTTTACTTACCATTTCTCACGCTTTACGGTTCCAACACTCGAACACCTATGCGGATTCTGCTGCACAATGGCATATATATAAATACGGCGTTTACTTACCATTTCTCAAGCATTACAGTTCGAACACTCGAACACCTATGCGGATTCTCCTCCAGAGTGGCAGATATGTAAATACGGCGTTTACTAACCATTTCTCACGAATTAGGCTTCGAACACTCGAACACCTATACGGATTTTCCTGCACAGTGAAAGATATGTAAATACGGCGTTTACTAACCATTTTCTCACGCATTAGGGTTCGAACACTCGAACACCTATACGGATTCTCCTGCACTGTGGCAGATATGTAAATACGGCGTTTACTAACCATTTCTCACGCATTAGGGTTCGAACACTCGAACACCTACACGGATTCTCCCGCACAGGGGCAGACATGTGAATACGGCGTTTAATTACCATTTCACATGCATTAGGGTTCGAACACTCGAAGACCTATACGGATTCTCCTACACAGTGGCAGATATGTAAATACGGCGTTTACTTACCATTTCTAGCGCATTACGGTTCGAACACTCGAACACCTATACGGATTCGCCTGCACAGTGGCAGATATGTGAAGACGGAGTTTACTTACCATTTCCCATGCGTTGGGGTTCGAACACTCGAACACCTATACAGATTCTCCTCGATTGTGGCAGATATGTAAATACGGCGTTTACTTACCATTTCTCTCGCATTAGGGTTCGAACAGTCGAATACCTATACGGATTCTCCTACACAGTGGCAGATATGTAAATACGGCGTTTACTTACGATTTCTCACCCATTAGGGTTCGAACACTCGAACACCTATGCGGATTCTGCTGCACAGTGGCATATATATAAATACGGCATTTACTTACCATTTCTCACGCATTACAGTTCGAACACTCGAACACCTATGCGGATTCTCCTCCAGAGTGGCAGATATGTAAATACGGCGTTCACTAACCATTTCTCACGCATTAGGGTTCGAACACTCGAACACCTATACGGATTCTCCTGCACAGGGGCAGATATGTAAATACGGCGTTTAGTAACCATTTCTCACGCATTAGGGTTCGAACACTCAAACACCTATACAGATTCTCCTACATAGTGGCAGATATGTAAATACGGCGTTTAATTACGATTTCTCACCCATTTGGGTTCGAACACTCGAACACCTGTACGGATTCTCCTGCACAGCGGCAGATATGTAAATACGGCGTTTACTAACCATTTCTCACGCATTAGGGTTCGAACACTCGAACTCCTAGACGGATTCTCCTGCACAGCGGCAGATATGTAAATACGGCATTTACTAACCATTTCTCACGCATTAGGGTTCGAACACTCGAACACCTACACGGATTCTCCTGCAAAGTGGCCGACATGTAAATACAGTGTTTACTTGCCATTTCACATGCATTAGGGTTCGAACACTCGTACACCTATACGGATTCTCCTGCACAGTGGCAGATATGTAACTACGGCATTTACTTACCATTTCTCGCGCATTAGGGTTCGAACACTCGAACACTATACGGATTCTCCTGCACAGTGGCAGATATGTAAATACGGCGTTTCCTTACCATTTCTAACGCATTGCGGTTCGAACACTCGAACACCTATACGGATTCTCCTGCACAGTGGCAGATATGTGAATACGGAGTTTACTTTCCATTGCTCATACGTTAGGGTTCGAACACTCGAACACCAATACAGATTCTCCTCGATTGTGACAGATATGTAAATACGGCGTTTACTTACCATTTCTCACGCGTTAGGGTTCGAACACTCGAATACCTATACGGATTCTCCACAACAGTGGCAGATATGTAAATACAGCGTTTACTTACAATTTCTCACCCATTAGGGTTTGAACACTCGAACACCTATGCGGATTCTGCTGCAACAGTGGCATATATATAAATACGGCGTTTACTTACCATTCTCGCGCATTACAGTTTGAACACTCGAACACCTATGCGGATTCTCCTCTCAGAGTGGCAGATATGTAAATACGGCGTTTACTAACCATTTCTCACGAATTAGGGTTCGAACACTCGAACACCTATACGGATTCTCCTGCACAGTGGCAGATATGTAAATACGGCGTTTACTAACCATTTCTCACGCATTAGGGTTCGAACACTCGAACACCCTATACGGATTCTCCTGCACAGCGGCAGATATGTAAATACGGCATTTACTAACCATTTCTCACGCATTAGGGTTCGAACACTCGAACACCTACACGGATTCTGCTGCACAGTGGCAGACATGTAAATACGGCGTTTACTCACCATTTCGAACGCATTACGGTTCGAACACTCGAACACCTATACGGATTCTCCTGCACAGTGGCAGATATGTGAATATGGAGTTTACTTACCATTTCTCATGCGTAGGGTTCGAACACTCGAACACCTATGCAGATTCTCCTCGATTGTGGCAGATATGTAAATACGGCGTTTACTTACCATTTCCTCACGCATTAGGATTCAAACAGTCGAATACCTATACGGATTCTCCTACACAGTGGCAGATATGTAAATACGGCGTTTACTTACGATTTCTCACCCATTATGGTCGAACACTCGAACACCTGATGCGGATTCTGCTGCACAGTGGCATATTTATAAATACGGCGTTTACTTACCATTTTCTCACGCATTACGGTTCGAACACTCGAAACACCTTTGCGGATTATGCTGCACAGTGGCATATATATAAATACGGCGTTTACTTACCATTTCTCACGCATTACAGTTCGAACACTCGAACACCTATGCGGATTCTCCTCCAGAGTGGCAGATATGTAAATACGGCGTTTACTAACCATTTCTCACGCATTAGGGTTCGAACACTCGAACACCTATAAGGATTCTCCTGCACAGCGGCAGATATGTAAATGGCGGCATTTACTAACCATTTCTCACGCATTAGGGTTCGAACACTCGAACACCTACACGGCATTCTCCTGCACCAGTGGCAGATATGTAAATACGGCGTTTACTTACCATTTCCCATGCATTAGGGTTCGAACACTCGTACACCTATACGGATTCTCCTACACAGTGGCAGATATGTAAATACGACGTTTACTTACCATTTCTCGCGCATTAGGGTACGAACACTCGAACACCTATACGGATTCTCCTGCACAGTGGCAGATATGTAAATACGGCGTTTACTCACCATTTCTAACACATTACGGTTCGAACACTCGAAAACCTGTACGGATTCTTCTGCACAGTGGCAGATATGTGAATACGGAGTTTACTTACCATTTCTCATGCGTTAGGGTTCGAACACTCGAACACCTATGCAGATTCTCCTCGATTGTGGCAGATATGTAAATACGGCGTTTACTTGACATTTCTCACGCCATTAGGGTTCGAACCACTCGAACACCTATGCGGATTCTGCTGCACAGTGGCATATATATAAATACGGCGTTTACTTACCATTTCTCACGCATTACAGCTCGAACACTCGAACACCTATGCGGATTCTCCTCCAAAGTGGCAGATATGTAAATACGGCGTTTACTAACCATTTCTCACGCATTAGGGTTCGAACACTCGAACACCTATACGGATTCTCCTGCACAGTGGCAGATATCTTGAATACGGAGTTTACTTACCATTTCTCATGCGTTAGCGTTCGAACACTCGAAGACCTATACAGATTCTCCTGGATTGTGGCAGATATGTAAATACGGCGTTTACTTACGCATTTCTCACGCATTAGCGGGTTCGAACACTCGAACACCTATACGGATTCTCCTACACAGTGGCAGATATGTAAATACCGGCGTTTACTTACGATTTCTCACCCATTAGGGTTCGAGCACTCGAACACCTATGCGGATTCTGCTGCACAGTGGCATATTTATAAATACGGCCTTTACTTACCATTTCTCACGCATTAAGGTTCGAACACTCGAACACCTATGCGGATTCTGCTGCACAGTGGCATATATATAAATACGGCGTTTACTTACCATTTCTCAAGGCATTACAGTTCGAACACTCGAATACCTATGCGGATTCTCCTCCAGAGTGGCAGATATGTAAATACGGCGTTTACTAACCATTTCTTACGAATTAGGGTTCGAACACTCGAACACCTATACGGATTTTCCTGCACAGTGGCAGATATGTAAATACGGCGTTTACTAACCATTTCTCACGCATTAGGGTTCGAACACTAGAGGGTTCGAACACTAGAACACCTATACGGATTCTCCTGCACAGTGCAGATATGTAAATACGGCATTTACTAACCATTTCTCACGCATTAGGGTTCGAACACTCGAACACCTACACGGATTCTCCTGCACAGTGGCAGACATGTAAATACGGCGTTTACTTACCATTTCACATGCATTAGGGTTCGAACACTCGTACACCTATACGGATTCCCCTGCACAGTGGCAGATATGTAAATACGGCATTTACTTACCATTTCTCGCGCATTAGGGTTCGAACACTCGAACACCTATAACGGATTCTCCTGCACAGTGGCAGATATGTAAATACGGGGTTTACTTACCATTTCTTGCGCATTACGGTTCGAACACTCGAACACCTATACGGATTCTCCTGCACAGTGGCAGATATGTGAAGACGGAGTTTACTTACCATTTCTCATGCGTTAGGGTTCGAACACTCGAACACCTATACAGATTCTCCTCGATTGTGGCAGATATGTAAATACGGCGTTTACTTACCATTTCTCACGCATTAGGGTTCGAACACTCTAATACCTATACGGATTCTCCTACACAGTGGAAGATATGTAAATACGGCATTTACTTACGATTTCTCACCCATTAGGGTTTCGAACACTCAAACACCTATGTGGATTCTGCTGCACAGTGGCATATTTATAAATACGGCGTTTACTTACCATTTCTCATGCATTACGGTTCGAACACTCGAACACCTATGCGGATTCTGCTGCACAGTGGCATATATATAAATACGGCATTTTCTTACCATTTCTCACGCATTACAGTTCGAACACTCGAACACCTATGCGGATTCTCCTCCAGAGTGGCAGATATGTAAATACGGCATTCACTAACCATTTCTCACGCATTAGGGTTCGAACACTCGAACACCTATACGGATTCTCCTGCACAGTGGCAGATATGTAAATACGGCGTTTACTAACCATTTCTCACGCATTAGGGTTCGAACACTCAAACACCTATACGGATTCTCCTGCATAGTGGCAGATATGTAAATACGGCGTTTACTTACGATTTCTCACCCATTATGGTTCGAACACTCGAACACCTATGCGGATTCTGCTGCACAGTGGCATATTAATAAATACGGCGTTTACTTACCATTTCTCACGCATTACGGTTCGAACACTCGAACACCTATGCGGATTCTGCTGCACAGTGGCATATATATAAATACGGCGTTTACTTACCATTTCTCACGCATTACAGTTCGAACACTCGAACACCTATGCGGATTCTCCTCCAGAGTGGCAGATATGTAAATACGGCGTTTACTAACCATTTCTCACATATTAGGGTTCGAACACTCGAACACCAATACGGATTATCCTGCACAGTGGCAGATATGTAAATACGGCGTTTACTAACCATTTCTCACGCATTAGGGATCGAACACTCGAACACCTACACGGATTCTCCTGCATAGTGGCAGACATGTAAATACGGCGTTTACTTACCATTTCACATGCATTAGGGTTCGAACTGTCGTACACCTATACGGATTCTCCTGCACAGTGGCAGAGATGTAAATACGGCGTTTACTTACCATTTCTCGCGCATTAGGGTTCGAACAGTCGAACACCTATACGGATTCTCCTGCACAGTGGCAGATATGTAAATACGGCGTTTACTTACCATTTCTCCTGCGTTAGGGTTCGAACACTCGAACACCTATGCGGATTCTGCTGCACAGTGGCATATTTATAAATACGGCGTTTACTTACCATTTCTCACGCATTACGGTTCGAACACTCGAACACCTATGCGGATTCTGCTGCACAGTGGCAGATATGTAAATACGGCGTTTACTAACCATTTCTCACGCATTAGGGTTCGAACACTCGAACACCTATGCGGATTCTCCTGCACAATGGCAGATATGTAAATACGGCGTTTACTTACCATTTCTAACGCATTACGGTTCGAACACTCGAACACCAATACGGATTCTCCTGCACAGTGGCAGATATGTAAATACGGAGTTTACTTACCATTTCTCATGCGTTAGGGTTCGAACACTCGAACACCTATACAGATTCTCCTCGATTGTGGCAGATATGTAAATACGGCATTTACTTACCATTTCTCACGCATTAGGGTTCGAACACTCGAACACCTATACGGATTCTCCTGCACAGTGGCAGATATGTGAAGACGGAGTTTACTTACCATTTCTCATGCGTTAGGGTTCGAACACTCGAACACCTATACAGATTCTCCTACACAATGGCAGATATGTAAATACGGCGTTTACTTACGATTTCTCACCCATTTGGTTCGAACACTCGAATACCTATACGGATTCTCCTACACAATGGCAGATATGTAAATACGGCGTTTACTTACGATTTCTCACCCATTTGGGTTCGAACACTCGAACACCTATGTGGATTCTGCTGCACAGTGGCATATTTATAAATACGGCGTTTACTTACCATTTCTCGCGCATTAGGGTTCGAACAATCGAACACCTATGCGGATTCTCCTCCGGAGTGGCAGATATGTAAATACGGCGTTTACTAACCATTTCTCACGCATTAGGGTTCGAACACTCGAACACCTATACGGATTCTTCTGCACAGTGGCAGATATGTAAATACGACGTTTACTAACCATTTCTCACGCATTACGGTTTGAACACTCGAGCACCTATACGGATTCTCCTGCACAGTGGCAGATATGTAAATACGGCGTTTACTTACCATTTCTCGCGCATTAGGGTTCGAACAATCGAACACCTATACGGATTCTCCTACACAGTGGCGGATATGTAAATACGGCGTTTACTTACGATTTCTCACCCATTAGGGTTCGAACACTCGAACACCTATGCGGATTCTGCTGCTCGGTGGCAGATTTATAAATACGGCGTTTGCTTACCATTTCTCACGCATTACGGTTCGAACACTCGAACACCTATGCGGATTCTGCTGCACAGTGGCATATATATAAAAACGGCGTTTACTTACCATTTCTCACGCATTACAGTTCGAACACTCGAACACCTATGCGGATTCTCCTCCAGAGTGGCAGATATGTAAATACGGCGTTTACTAACCATTTCTCACGCATTAGGCTTCGAAGACTCGAACACCTATACGGATTCTCCTGCACAGTGGCAGATATGTAAATACGGCGTTTACTAACCATTTCTCACGCATTAGGTTTCGAACACTCGAACACCTATACGGATTCTCCTACACAGTGGCAGATATCTAAATACGGCGTTTCTTACGATTTCTCACCCATTAGGGTTCGAAACTCGAACACCTATGCGGATTCTGCTGCACAGTGGCATATTTATAAATACGGCGTTTACTTACCATTTCTCACGCATTACGGTTCGAACACTCGAACACCTCTGCGGATTCTGCTGCACAGTGGCATATATATAAATACGGCGTTTACTTACCATTTCTCACGCATTACAGTTCGAACACTCGAACACCTATGCGGATTCTCCTCCAGAGTGGAAGATATGTAAATACGGCGTTTACTAACATTTCTCACGAATTAGGGTTCGAACACTCGAACACCAATACGGATTCTCCTGCACAGTGGCAGATATGTAAATACGGCGTTACTAACCATTTCTCACGCATTAGGGTTCGAACACTCGAACACCTACAGGGATTCTCCTGCACAGTGGCAGACATGTAAATACGGCGTTCACTTACCATTTCACATGCAGTAGGGTTCGAACACTCGTACACCTATACGGATTCTCCTGCACAGTGGCAGATATGTAAATACGGCGTTTACTTACCACTTCTCGCGCATTAGGGTTCGAACACTCGAACACCTATACGGATTATCCTGCACAGTGGCAAACATGTAAATACGGCGTTTACTTACCATTTCTAACGCATTACGGTTCGAACACTCGAATACCTATGCGGATTCTGCTGCACAGTGGCATATTTATAAATACGGCGTTTACTTACCATTTCTCACGCATTACGGTTCGAACACTCGAACACCTATGCGGATTCTGCTGCACAGTGGCATATATATAAAAACGGCGTTTAGTTACCATTTCTCACGCATTACAGTTCGAACACTCGAACTCCTATGCGGATTCTCCTCCAGAGTGGCAGATATGTAAATACGGCGTTTACTAACCATTTCTCATGCATTAGGGTTCGAACACTCGAACACCTATACGGATTGTCCTGCACAGTGGCAGATATGTAAATACGGCGTTTACTAACCATTTCTCACGCGTTAGGTTTCGAACACTCGAACACCTATACGGATTCTCCTACACAGTGGCAGATATGTAAATACGGCGTTTACTTACGATTTCTCACCCGTTAGGGTTCGAACACTCGAACACCTATGCGGATTCAGCTGTACAGTGGCATATTTATAAATACGGCGTTTACTTACCATTTCTCACGCATTACGGTTCGAACACTCGAACACCTATGCGGATTCTGCTGCACAGTGGCATATATATAAAAACGGCGTTTACTTACCATTTCTCACGCATTACAGTTCGAACACTCGAACACCTATGCGGATTCTCCTCCAGAGTGGCAGATATGTAAATACGGCGTTTACTAACCATTTCTCACGCATTAGGGTTCGAAGACTCGAACACCTATACGGATTCTCCTGCACAGTGGCAGATATGTAAATACGGCGTTTACAAACCATTTCTCACGCATTAGGTTTCGAACACTCGAACACCTATACGGATTCTCCTACACAGTGGCAGATATCTAAATACGGCGTTTCTTACGATTTCTCACCCATTAGGGTTCGAAAACTCGAACACCTATGCGGATTCTGCTGCACAGTGGCATATTTATAAATACAGCGTTTACTTACCATTTCTCACGCATTACGGTTCGAACACTCGAACACCTATGCGGATTCTGCTGCACAGTGGCATATATATAAATACGGCGTTTACTTACCATTTCTCACGCATTACAGTTCGAACACTCGAACACCTATGCGGATTCTCCTCCAGAGTGGAAGATATGTAAATACGGCGTTTACTAACCATTTCTCACGAATTAGGGTTCGAACACTCAAACACCAATACGGATTCTCCTGCACAGTGGCAGATATGTAAATACGGAGTTTACTTACCATTTCTCATGCGTTAGGGTTCGAACACTCGAACACCTATACAGATTCTCCTCGATTGTGGCAGATATGTAAATACGGCATTTACTTACCATTTCTCACGCATTAGGGATCGAACACTCGAACACCTATACGGATTCTCCTGCACAGTGGCAGATATGTGAAGACGGAGTTTACTTACCATTTCTCATGCGTTAGGGTTCGAACACTCGAACACCTATACAGATTCTCCTCGATTGTGGCAGATATGTAAATACGGCGTTTACTTACCATTTCTCACGCATTAGGGTTCGAACACTCGAATACCTATACGGATTCTCCTACACAATGGCAGATATGTAAATACGGCGTTTACTTACGATTTCTCACCCATTAGGGTTCGAACACTCGAACACCTATGTGGATTCTGCTGCACAGTGGCATATTTATAAATACGGCGTTTACTTACCATTTCTCGCGCATTAGGGTTCGAACAATCGAACACCTATGCGGATTCTCCTCCGGAGTGGCAGATATGTAAATACGGCGTTTACTAACCATTTCTCACGCATTAGGGTTCGAACACTCGAACACCTATACGGATTCTTCTGCACAGTGGCAGATATGTAAATACGGCGTTTACTAACCATTTCTCACGCATTACGGTTTGAACACTCGAGCACCTATACGGATTCTCCTGCACAGTGGCAGATATGTAAATACGGCGTTTACTTACCATTTCTCGCGCATTAGGGTTCGAACAATCGAACACCTATACGGATTCTCCTACACAGTGGCAGATATGTAAATACGGCGTTTACTTACGATTTCTCACCCATTAGGGTTCGAACACTCGAACACCTATGCGGATTCTGCTCCTCGGTGGCAGATTTATAAATACGGCGTTTACTTACCATTTCTCACGCATTACGGTTCGAACACTCGAACACCTATGCGGATTCTGCTGCACAGTGGCATATATATAAAAACGGCGTTTACTTACCATTTCTCACGCATTACAGTTCGAACACTCGAACACCTATGCGAATTCTCCTCCAGAGTGGCAGATATGTAAATACGGCGTTTACTAACCATTTCTCACGCATTAGGCTTCGAAGACTCGAACACCTACACGGATTCTCCTGCACAGTGGCAGATATGTAAATACGGCGTTTACTAACCATTTCTCACGCATTAGGTTTCGAACACTCGAACACCTATACGGATTCTCCTACACAGTGGCAGATATCTAAATACGGCGTTTATTACGATTTCTCACCCATTAGGGTTCGAAAACTCGAACACCTATGCGGATTCTGCTGCACAGTGGCATATTTATAAATACGGGGTTTACTTACCATTTCTCACGCATTACGGTTCGAACACTCGAACACCTATGCGGATTCTGCTGCACAGTGGCATATATATAAATACGGCGTTTACTTACCATTTCTCACGCATTACAGTTCGAACACTCGAACACCTATGCGGATTCTCCTCCAGAGTGGAAGATATGTAAATACGGCGTTTACTAACCATTTCTCACGAATTAGGGTTCGAACACTCGAACACCAATACGGATTCTCCTGCACAGTGGCAGATATGTAAATACGGCGTTTACTAACCATTTCTCACGCATTAGGGTTCGAACACTCGAACACCTACAGGGATTCTCCTGCACAGTGGCAGACATGTAAATACGGCGTTCACTTACCATTTCACATGCAGTAGGGTTCGAACACTCGTACACCTATACGGATTCTCCTGCACAGTGGCAGATATGTAAATACGGCGTTTACTTACCACTTCTCGCGCATTAGGGTTCGAACACTCGAACACCTATACGGATTATCCTGCACAGTGGCAAACATGTAAATACGGCGTTTACTTACCATTTCTAACGCATTACGGTTCGAACACTCGAATACCTATGCGGATTCTGCTGCACAGTGGCATATTTATAAATACGGCGTTTACTTACCATTTCTCACGCATTACGGTTCGAACACTCGAACACCTATGCGGATTCTGCTGCACAGTGGCATATATATAAAAACGGCGTTTACTTACCATTTCTCACGCATTACAGTTCGAACACTCGAACTCCTATGCGGATTCTCCTCCAGAGTGGCAGATATGTAAATACGGCGTTTACTAACCATTTCTCACGCATTAGGGTTCGAACACTCGAACACCTATACGGATTCTCCTGCACAGTGGCAGATATGTAAATACGGCGTTTACTAACCATTTCTCACGCGTTAGGTTTCGAACACTCGAACACCTATACGGATTCTCCTGCACAGTGGCAGATATGTGAAGACGGAGTTTACTTACCATTTCTCATGCATTAGGGTTCGAACACTCGAACACCTATACAGATTCTCCTCGATTGTGGCAGATATGTAAATACGGCGTTTACTTACCATTTCTCACGCATTAGGGTTCGAACACTCGAATACCTATACGGATTCTCCTACACAATGGCAGATATGTAAATACGGCGTTTACTTACGATTTCTCACCCATTAGGGTTCGAACACTCGAACACCTATGTGGATTCTGCTGCACAGTGGCATATTTATAAATACGGCGTTTACTTACCATTTCTCGCGCATTAGGGTTCGAACAATCGAACACCTATGCGGATTCTCCTCCGGAGTGGCAGATATGTAAATACGGCGTTTACTAACCATTTCTCACGCATTAGGGTTCGAACACTCGAACACCTATACGGATTCTTCTGCACAGTGGCAGATATGTAAATACGGCGTTTACTAACCATTTCTCACGCATTACGGTTTGAACACTCGAGCACCTATACGGATTCTCCTGCACAGTGGCAGATATGTAAATACGGCGTTTACTTACCATTTCTCGCGCATTAGGGTTCGAACAATCGAACACCTATACGGATTCTCCTACACAGTGGCAGATATGTAAATACGGCGTTTACTTACGATTTCTCACCCATTAGGGTTCGAACACTCGAACACCTATGCGGATTCTGCTGCTCGGTGGCAGATTTATAAATACGGCGTTTGCTTACCATTTCTCACGCATTACGGTTCGAACACTCGAACACCTATGCGGATTCTGCTGCACAGTGGCATATATATAAAAACGGCGTTTACTTACCATTTCTCACGCATTACAGTTCGAACACTCGAACACCTATGCGGATTCTCCTCCAGAGTGGCAGATATGTAAATACGGCGTTTACTAACCATTTCTCACGCATTAGGGTTCGAAGACTCGAACACCTATACGGATTCTCCTGCACAGTGGCAGATATGTAAATACGGCGTTTACAAACCATTTCTCACGCATTAGGTTTCGAACACTCGAACACCTATACGGATTCTCCTACACAGTGGCAGATATCTAAATACGGCGTTTCTTACGATTTCTCACCCATTAGGGTTCGAAAACTCGAACACCTATGCGGATTCTGCTGCACAGTGGCATATTTATAAATACAGCGTTTACTTACCATTTCTCACGCATTACGGTTCGAACACTCGAACACCTATGCGGATTCTGCTGCACAGTGGCATATATATAAATACGGCGTTTACTTACCATTTCTCACGCATTACAGTTCGAACACTCGAACACCTATGCGGATTCTCCTCCAGAGTGGAAGATATGTAAATACGGCGTTTACTAACCATTTCTCACGAATTAGGGTTCGAACACTCAAACACCAATACGGATTCTCCTGCACAGTGGCAGATATGTAAATACGGAGTTTACTTACCATTTCTCATGCGTTAGGGTTCGAACACTCGAACACCTATACAGATTCTCCTCGATTGTGGCAGATATGTAAATACGGCATTTACTTACCATTTCTCACGCATTAGGGATCGAACACTCGAACACCTATACGGATTCTCCTGCACAGTGGCAGATATGTGAAGACGGAGTTTACTTACCATTTCTCATGCGTTAGGGTTCGAACACTCGAACACCTATACAGATTCTCCTCGATTGTGGCAGATATGTAAATACGGCGTTTACTTACCATTTCTCACGCATTAGGGTTCGAACACTCGAATACCTATACGGATTCTCCTACACAATGGCAGATATGTAAATACGGCGTTTACTTACGATTTCTCACCCATTAGGGTTCGAACACTCGAACACCTATGTGGATTCTGCTGCACAGTGGCATATTTATAAATACGGCGTTTACTTACCATTTCTCGCGCATTAGGGTTCGAACAATCGAACACCTATGCGGATTCTCCTCCGGAGTGGCAGATATGTAAATACGGCGTTTACTAACCATTTCTCACGCATTAGGGTTCGAACACTCGAACACCTATACGGATTCTTCTGCACAGTGGCAGATATGTAAATACGGCGTTTACTAACCATTTCTCACGCATTACGGTTTGAACACTCGAGCACCTATACGGATTCTCCTGCACAGTGGCAGATATGTAAATACGGCGTTTACTTACCATTTCTCGCGCATTAGGGTTCGAACAATCGAACACCTATACGGATTCTCCTACACAGTGGCAGATATGTAAATACGGCGTTTACTTACGATTTCTCACCCATTAGGGTTCGAACACTCGAACACCTATGCGGATTCTGCTCCTCGGTGGCAGATTTATAAATACGGCGTTTACTTACCATTTCTCACGCATTACGGTTCGAACACTCGAACACCTATGCGGATTCTGCTGAACAGTGGCATATATATAAAAACGGCGTTTACTTACCATTTCTCACGCATTACAGTTCGAACACTCGAACACCTATGCGGATTCTCCTCCAGAGTGGCAGATATGTAAATACGGCGTTTACTAACCATTTCTCACGCATTAGGCTTCGAAGACTCGAACACCTACACGGATTCTCCTGCACAGTGGCAGATATGTAAATACGGCGTTTACTAACCATTTCTCACGCATTAGGTTTCGAACACTCGAACACCTATACGGATTCTCCTACACAGTGGCAGATATCTAAATACGGCGTTTATTACGATTTCTCACCCATTAGGGTTCGAAAACTCGAACACCTATGCGGATTCTGCTGCACAGTGGCATATTTATAAATACGGCGTTTACTTACCATTTCTCACGCATTACGGTTCGAACACTCGAACACCTATGCGGATTCTGCTGCACAGTGGCATATATATAAAAACGGCGTTTACTTACCATTTCTCACGCATTACAGTTCGAACACTCGAACTCCTATGCGGATTCTCCTCCAGAGTGGCAGATATGTAAATACGGCGTTTACTAACCATTTCTCACGCATTAGGGTTCGAACACTCGAACACCTATACGGATTCTCCTGCACAGTGGCAGATATGTAAATACGGCGTTTACTAACCATTTCTCACGCGTTAGGTTTCGAACACTCGAACACCTATACGGATTATCCTGCACAGTGGCAAACATGTAAATACGGCGTTTACTTACCATTTCTCACGCATTACGGTTCGAACACTCGAACACCTATGCGGATTCTGCTGCACAGTGGCATATATATAAATACGGCGTTTACTTACCATTTCTCATGCATTACAGTTCGAACACTCGAACACCTATGCGGATTCTCCTCCAGAGTGGAAGATATGTAAATACGGCGTTTACTAACCATTTCTCACGAATTAGGGTTCGAACACTCGAACACCAATACGGATTCTCCTGCACAGTGGCAGATATGTAAATACGGCGTTTACTAACCATTTCTCACGCATTAGGTTTCGAACACTCGAACACCTACAGGGATTCTCCTGCACAGTGGCAGACATGTAAATACGGCGTTCACTTACCATTTCACATGCAGTAGGGTTCGAACACTTGTACACCTATACGGATTCTCCTGCACAGTGGCAGATATGTAAATACGGCGTTTACTTACCACTTCTCGCGCATTAGGGTTCGAATACTCGAACACCTATACGGATTATCCTGCACAGTGGCAAACATGTAAATACGGCGTTTACTTACCATTTCTAACGCATTACGGTTCGAACACTCGAATACCTATGCGGATTCTGCTACACAGTGGCATATTTATAAATACGGCGTTTACTTACCATTTCTCACGCATTACGGTTCGAACACTCGAACACCTATGCGGATTCTGCTGCACAGTGGCATATATATAAAAACGGCGTTTACTTACCATTTCTCACGCATTACAGTTCGAACACTCGAACTCCTATGCGGATTCTCCTCCAGAGTGGCAGATATGTAAATACGGCGTTTACTAACCATTTCTCATGCATTAGGGTTCGAACACTCGAACACCTATACGGATTGTCCTGCACAGTGGCAGATATGTAAATACGGCGTTTACTAACCATTTCTCACGCGTTAGGTTTCGAACACTCGAACACCTATACGGATTCTCCTACACAGTGGCAGATATGTAAATACGGCGTTTACTTACGATTTCTCACCCGTTAGGGTTCGAACACTCGAACACCTATGCGGATTCAGCTGTACAGTGGCATATTTATAAATACGGCGTTTACTTACCATTTCTCACGCATTACGGTTCGAACACTCGAACACCTATGCGGATTCGGCTGCACAGTGGCATATATATAAAAACGGCGTTTACTTACCATTTCTCACGCATTACAGTTCGAACACTCGAACACCTATGCGGATTCTCCTCCAGAGTGGCAGATATGTAAATACGGCGTTTACTAACCATTTCTCACGCATTAGGGTTCGAAGACTCGAACACCTATACGGATTCTCCTGCACAGTGGCAGATATGTAAATACGGCGTTTACAAACCATTTCTCACGCATTAGGTTTCGAACACTCGAACACCTATACGGATTCTCCTACACAGTGGCAGATATCTAAATACGGCGTTTCTTACGATTTCTCACCCATTAGGGTTCGAAAACTCGAACACCTATGCGGATTTTGCTGCACAGTGGCATATTTATAAATACGGCGTTTACTTACCATTTCTCACGCATTACGGTTCGAACACTCGAACACCTATGCGGATTCTGCTGCACAGTGGCATATATATAAATACGGCGTTTACTTACCATTTCTCACGCATTACAGTTCGAACACTCGAACTCCTATGCGGATTCTCCTCCAGAGTGGCAGATATGTAAATACGGCGTTTACTAACCATTTCTCACGCGTTAGGTTTCGAACACTCGAACACCTATACGGATTCTCCTACACAGTGGCAGATATGTAAATACGGCGTTTACTTACGATTTCTCACCCGTTAGGGTTCGAACACTCGAACACCTATGCGGATTCAGCTGTAACAGTGGCATATTTATAAATACGGCGTTTACTTACCATTTCTCACGCATTACGGTTCGAACACTCGAACACCTATGCGGATTCTGCTGCACAGTGGCATATATATAAAAACGGCGTTTACTTACCATTTCTCACGCATTACAGTTCGAACACTCGAACACCTATGCGGATTCTCCTCCAGAGTGGCAGATATGTAAATACGGCGTTTACTAACCATTTCTCACGCATTAGGGTTCGAAGACTCGAACACCTATACGGATTCTCCTGCACAGTGGCAGATATGTAAATACGGCGTTTACAAACCATTTCTCACGCATTAGGTTTCGAACACTCGAACACCTATACGGATTCTCCTACACAGTGGCAGATATCTAAATACGGCGTTTCTTACGATTTCTCACCCATTAGGGTTCGAAAACTCGAACACCTATGCGGATTCTGCTGCACAGTGGCATATTTATAAATACGGCGTTTACTTACCATTTCTCACGCATTACGGTTCGAACACTCGAACACCTATGCGGATTCTGCTGCACAGTGGCATATATATAAATACGGCGTTTACTTACCATTTCTCACGCATTAGAGTTCGAACACTCGAACACCTATGCGGATTCTCCTCCAGAGTGGAAGATATGTAAATACGGCGTTTACTAACCATTTCTCACGAATTAGGGTTCGAACACTCAAACACCAATACGGATTCTCCTGCACAGTGGCAGATATGTAAATACGGAGTTTACTTACCATTTCTCATGCGTTAGGGTTCGAACACTCGAACACCTATACAGATTCTCCTCGATTGTGGCAGATATGTAAATACGGCATTTTACTTACCATTTCTCACGCATTAGGGTTCGAACACTCGAACACCTATACGGATTCTCCTGCACAGTGGCAGATATGTGAAGACGGAGTTTACTTACCATTTCTCATGCGTTAGGGTTCGAACACTCGAACACCTATACAGATTCTCCTCGATGTTGGCAGATATGTAAATACGGCGTTTACTTACCATTTCTCACGCATTAGGGTTCGAACACTCGAATACCTATACGGATTCTCCTACACAATGGCAGATATGTAAATACGGCGTTTACTTACGATTTCTCACCCATTTGGGTTCGAACACTCGAACACCTATGTGGATTCTGCTGCACAGTGGCATATTTATAAATACGGCGTTTACTTACCATTTCTCGCGCATTAGGGTTCGAACAATCGAACACCTATGCGGATTCTCCTCCGGAGTGGCAGATATGTAAATACGGCGTTTACTAACCATTTCTCACGCATTAGGGTTCGAACACTCGAACACCTATACGGATTCTTCTGTACAGTGGCAGATATGTAAATACGGCGTTTACTAACCATTTCTCACGCATTACGGTTTGAACACTCGAGCACCTATACGGATTCTCCTGCACAGTGGCAGATATGTAAATACGGCGTTTACTTACCATTTCTCGCGCAATTAGGGTTCGAACAATCGAACACCTATACGGATTCTCCTACACAGTGGCAGATATGTAAATACGGCGTTTACTTACGATTTCTCACCCATTAGGGTTGGAACACTCGAACACCTATGCGGATTCTGCTGCTCGGTGGCAGATTTATAAATACGGCATTTACTTACCATTTCTCACGCATTACGGTTCGAACACTCGAACACCTATGCGGATTCTGCTGCACAGTGGCATATATATAAAAACGGCGTTTACTTACCATTTCTCACGCATTACAGTTCGAACACTCGAACACCTATGCGGATTCTCCTCCAGAGTGGCAGATATGTAAATACGGCGTTTACTAACCATTTCTCACGCATTAGGCTTCGAAGACTCGAACACCTATACGGATTCTCCTGCACAGTGGCAGATATGTAAATACGGCGTTTACTAACCATTTCTCACGCATTAGGTTTCGAACACTCGAACACCTATACGGATTCTCCTACACAGTGGCAGATATCTAAATACGGCGTTTCTTACGATTTCTCACCCATTAGGGTTCGAAAACTCGAACACCTATGCGGATTCTGCTGCACAGTGGCATATTTATAAATACGGCGTTTACTTACCATTTCTCACGCATTACGGTTCGAACACTCGAACACCTATGCGGATTCTGCTGCACAGTGGCATATATATAAATACGGCGTTTACTTACCATTTCTCACGCATTACAGTTCGAACACTCGAACACCTATGCGGATTCTCCTCCAGAGTGGAAGATATGTAAATACGGCGTTTACTAACCATTTCTCACGAATTAGGGTTCGAACACTCGAACACCAATACGGATTCTCCTGCACAGTGGCAGATATGTAAATACGGCGTTTACTAACCATTTCTCACGCATTAGGGTTCGAACACTCGAACACCTACAGGGATTCTCCTGCACAGTGGCAGACATGTAAATACGGCGTTCACTTACCATTTCACATGCAGTAGGGTTCGAACACTCGTACACCTATACGGATTCTCCTGCACAGTGGCAGATATGTAAATACGGCGTTTACTTACCACTTCTCGCGCATTAGGGTTCGAACACTCGAACACCTATACGGATTATCCTGCACAGTGGCAAACATGTAAATACGGCGTTTACTTACCATTTCTAACGCATTACGGTTCGAACACTCGAATACCTATGCGGATTCTGCTGCACAGTGGCATATTTATAAATACGGCGTTTACTTACCATTTCTCACGCATTACGGTTCGAACACTCGAACACCTATGCGGATTCTGCTGCACAGTGGCATATATATAAAAACGGCGTTTACTTACCATTTCTCACGCATTACAGTTCGAACACTCGAACTCCTATGCGGATTCTCCTCCAGAGTGGCAGATATGTAAATACGGCTTTTACTAACCATTTCTCATGCATTAGGGTTCGAACACTCGAACACCTATACGGATTGTCCTGCACAGTGGCAGATATGTAAATACGGCGTTTACTAACCATTTCTCACGCGTTAGGTTTCGAACACTCGAACACCTATACGGATTCTCCTACACAGTGGCAGATATGTAAATACGGCGTTTACTTACGATTTCTCACCCGTTAGGGTTCGAACACTCGAACACCTATGCGGATTCAGCTGTACAGTGGCATATTTATAAATACGGCGTTTACTTACCATTTCTCACGCATTACGGTTCGAACACTCGAACACCTATGCGGATTCTGCTGCACAGTGGCATATATATAAAAACGGCGTTTACTTACCATTTCTCACGCATTACAGTTCGAACACTCGAACACCTATGCGGATTCTCCTCCAGAGTGGCAGATATGCAAATACGGCGTTTACTAACCATTTCTCACGCATTAGGGTTCGAAGACTCGAACACCTATACGGATTCTCCTGCACAGTGGCAGATATGTAAATACGGCGTTTACAAACCATTTCTCACGCATTAGGTTTCGAACACTCGAACACCTATACGGATTCTCCTACACAGTGGCAGATATCTAAATACGGCGTTTCTTACGATTTCTCACCCATTAGGGTTCGAAAACTCGAACACCTATGCGGATTCTGCTGCACAGTGGCATATTTATAAATACGGCGTTTACTTACCATTTCTCACGCATTACGGTTCGAACACTCGAACACCTATGCGGATTCTGCTGCACAGTGGCATATATATAAATACGGCGTTTACTTACCATTTCTCACGCATTACAGTTCGAACACTCGAACACCTATGCGGATTCTCCTCCAGAGTGGAAGATATGTAAATACGGCGTTTACTAACCATTTCTCACGAATTAGGGTTCGAACACTCAAACACCAATACGGATTCTCCTGCACAGTGGCAGATCTGTAAATACGGAGTTTACTTACCATTTCTCATGCGTTAGGGTTCGAACACTCGAACACCTATACAGATTCTCCTCGATTGTGGCAGATATGTAAATACGGCATTTACTTACCATTTCTCACGCATTAGGGTTCGAACACTCGAACACCTATACGGATTCTCCTGCACAGTGGCAGATATGTGAAGACGGAGTTTACTTACCATTTCTCATGCGTTAGGGTTCGAACACTCGAACACCTATACAGATTCTCCTCGATTGTGGCAGATATGTAAATACGGCGTTTACTTACCATTTCTCACGCATTAGGGTTCGAACACTCGAATACCTATACGGATTCTCCTACACAATGGCAGATATGTAAATACGGCGTTTACTTACGATTTCTCACCCATTAGGGTTCGAACACTCGAACACCTATGTGGATTCTGCTGCGCAGTGGCATATTTATAAATACGGCGTTTACTTACCATTTCTCGCGCATTAGGGTTCGAACAATCGAACACCTATGCGGATTCTCCTCCGGAGTGGCAGATATGTAAATACGGCGTTTACTAACCATTTCTCACGCATTAGGGTTCGAACACTCGAACACCTATACGGATTCTTCTGCACAGTGGCAGATATGTAAATACGGCGTTTACTAACCATTTCTCACGCATTACGGTTTGAACACTCGAGCACCTATACGGATTCTCCTGCACAGTGGCAGATATGTAAATACGGCGTTTACTTACCATTTCTCGCGCATTAGGGTTCGAACAATCGAACACCTATACGGATTCTCCTACACAGCGGCAGATATGTAAATACGGCGTTTACTTACGATTTCTCCCCCATTAGGGTTCGAACACTCGAACACCTATGCGGATTCTGCTGCTCGGTGGCAGATTTATAAATACGGCGTTTACTTACCATTTCTCACGCATTACGGTTCGAACACTCGAACACCTATGCGGATTCTGCTGCACAGTGGCATATATATAAAAATGGCGTTTACTTACCATTTCTCACGCATTACAGTTCGAACACTCGAACACCTATGCGGATTCTCCTCCAGAGTGGCAGATATGTAAATACGGCGTTTACTAACCATTTCTCACGCATTAGGCTTCGAAGACTCGAACACCTATACGGATTCTCCTGCACAGTGGCAGATATGTAAATACGGCGTTTACTAACCATTTCTCACGCATTAGGTTTCGAACACTCGAACACCTATACGGATTCTCCTACACAGTGGCAGATATCTAAATACGGCGTTTATTACGATTTCTCACCCATTAGGGTTCGAAAACTCGAACACCTATGCGGATTCTGCTGCACAGTGGCATATTTATAAATACGGCGTTTACTTACCATTTCTCAGGCATTACGGTTCGAACACTCGAACACCTATGCGGATTCTGCTGCACAGTGGCATATATATAAATACGGCGTTTACTTACCATTTCTCACGCATTACAGTTCGAACACTCGAACACCTATGCGGATTCTCCAGAGTGGAAGATATGTAAATACGGCGTTTACTAACCATTTCTCACGAATTAGGGTTCGAACACTCGAACACCAATACGGATTCTCCTGCACAGTGGCAGATATGTAAATACGGCGTTTACTAACCATTTCTCACGCATTAGGGTTCGAACACTCGAACACCTACAGGGATTCTCCTGCACAGTGGCAGACATGTAAATACGGCGTTCACTTACCATTTCACATGCAGTAGGGTTCGAACACTCGTACACCTATACGGATTCTCCTGCACAGTGGCAGATATGTAAATACGGCGTTTACTTACCACTTCTCGCGCATTAGGGTTCGAACACTCGAACACCTATACGGATTATCCTGCACAGTGGCAAACATGTAAATACGGCGTTTACTTACCATTTCTAACGCATTACGGTTCGAACACTCGAATACCTATGCGGATTCTGCTGCACAGTGGCATATTTATAAATACGGCGTTTACTTACCATTTCTCACGCATTACGGTTCGAACACTCGAACACCTATGCGGATTCTGCTGCACAGTGGCATATATATAAAAACGGCGTTTACTTACCATTTCTCACGCATTACAGTTCGAACACTCGAACTCCTATGCGGATTCTCCTCCAGAGTGGCAGATATGTAAATACGGCGTTTACTAACCATTTCTCACGCATTAGGGTTCGAACACTCGAACACCTATACGGATTCTCCTGCACAGTGGCAGATATGTAAATACGGCGTTTACTAACCATTTCTCACGCGTTAGGTTTCGAACACTCGAACACCTATACGGATTCTCCTACACAGTGGCAGATATGTAAATACGGCGTTTACTTACGATTTCTCACCCGTTAGGGTTCGAACACTCGAACACCTATGCGGATTCAGCTGTACAGTGGCATATTTATAAATACGGCGTTTACTTACCATTTCTCACGCATTACGGTTCGAACACTCGAACACCTATGCGGATTCTGCTGCACAGTGGCATATATATAAAAACGGCGTTTACTTACCATTTCTCACGCATTACAGTTCGAACACTCGAGCACCTATGCGGATTCTCCTCCAGAGTGGCAGATATGTAAATACGGCGTTTACTAACCATTTCTCACGCATTAGGCTTCGAAGACTCGAACACCTATACGGATTCTCCTGCACAGTGGCAGATATGTAAATACGGCGTTTACTAACCATTTCTCACGCATTAGGTTTCGAACACTCGAACACCTATACGGATTCTCCTACACAGTGGTAGATATCTAAATACGGCGTTTCTTACGATTTCTCACCCATTAGGGTTCGAAAACTCGAACACCTATGCGGATTCTGCTGCACAGTGGCATATTTATAAATACGGCGTTTACTTACCATTTCTCAGGCATTACGGTTCGAACACTCGAACACCTATGCGGATTCTGCTGCACAGTGGCATATATATAAATACGGCGTTTACTTACCATTTCTCACGCATTACAGTTCGAACACTCGAACACCTATGCGGATTCTCCTCCAGAGTGGAAGATATGTAAATACGGCGTTTACTAACCATTTCTCACGAATTAGGGTTCGAACACTCGAACACCAATACGGATTCTCCTGCACAGTGGCAGATATTTAAATACGGCGTTTACTAACCATTTCTCACGCATTAGGGTTCGAACACTCGAACACCTACAGGGATTCTCCTGCACAGTGGCAGACATGTAAATACGGCGTTCACTTACCATTTCACATGCAGTAGGGTTCGAACACTCGTACACCTATACGGATTCTCCTGCACAGTGGCAGATATGTAAATACGGCGTTTACTTACCACTTCTCGCGCATTAGGGTTCGAACACTCGAACACCTATACGGATTATCCTGCACAGTGGCAAACATGTAAATACGGCGTTTACTTACCATTTCTAACGCATTACGGTTCGAACACTCGAATACCTATGCGGATTCTGCTGCACAGTGGCATATATATAAAAACGGCGTTTACTTGCCATTTCTCACGCATTACAGTTCGAACACTCGAACTCCTATGCGGATTCTCCTCCAGAGTGGCAGATATGTAAATACGGCGTTTACTAACCATTTCTCACGCATTAGGGTTCGAACACTCGAACACCTATACGGATTCTCCTGCACAGTGGCAGATATGTAAATACGGCGTTTGCTAACCATTTCTCACGCGTTAGGTTTCGAACACTCGAACACCTATACGGATTCTCCTACACAGTGGCAAATATGTAAATACGGCGTTTACTTACGATTTCTCACCCGTTAGGGTTCGAACACTCGAACACCTATGCGGATTCAGCTGTACAGTGGCATATTTATAAATACGGCGTTTACTTACCATTTCTCACGCATTACGGTTCGAACACTCGAACACCTATGCGGATTCTGCTGCACAGTGGCATATATATAAAAACGGCGTTTACTTACCATTCTCACGCATTACAGTTCGAACACTCGAACACCTATACGGATTCTCCTGCACAGTGGCAGATATGTAAATACGGCGTTTACTTACCATTTCTCATGCGTTAGGGTTCGAACACTCGAACACCTATACAGATTCTCCTCGATTGTGGCAGATATGTAAATACGGCATGTACTTTCCATTTTTCACGCATTAGGGTTCGAACACTCGAATACCTATACGGATTGTCCTACACAGTGGCAGATATGTAAATACGGCGTTTACTTACGATTTCTCACCCATTAGGGTTCGACCGCTCGAACACCTATGCGGATTCTGCTGCACAATGGCATATTTATAAATACGGCGTTTACTTACAATTTCTCGCGCATTAGGGTTCGAACACTCGAACACCTATACGGATTCTTCTGCACATTGGCAGATATGTAAATACGGCGTTTACTAACCATTTCTCACGCATTAGGGTTCGAACACTCGAACACCTATACGTATTCTCCTGCACAGTGGCAGATATGTAAATACGGAGTTTACTTACCATTTCTCATGCGTTAGGGTTCGAACACTCAAACACCTATACAGATTCTCCTCGATTGTGGCAGATATGTAAATACGGCATTTACTTACCATTTCTCACGCATTACGGTTCGAACACTCGAATACCTATACGGATTATCCTACACAGTGGCAGATATGTAAATACGGCGTTTACTTACGATTTCTCACCCAATTAGGGTTCGACCGCTCGAACACCTATGCGGATTCTGCTGCACAGTGGCATATTTATAAATACGGCGTTTACTTACCATTTCTCGCGCATTAGGGTTCGAACACTAGAACACCTATACGGATTCTCCTGCACAGTGGCAGATATGTAAATACGGCATTTACTAACCATTTCTCACGCATTAGGGTTCGAACACTCGAACACCTATACGGATTCTCCTGCACAGTGGCAGATATGTAAATACGGCATTTGCTTACCATTTCTCGCGCATTAGGGTTCGAACACTCGAACACCTATACGGATTCTCCCCTGCACAGTGGCAGATATGTAAATACGGCGTTTACTTACCACTTCTCGCGCATTAGGGTTCGAACACTCGAACACCTATACGGATTATCCTGCACAGTGGCAGATATGTAAATACGGCGTTCACTTACCATTTCTCGCGCATTAGGGTTCGAACAATCGAACACCTATGCGGATTCTCCTCCGGAGTGGCAGATATGTAAATACGGCGTTTACTAACCATTTCTCACGCATTAGGGTTCGAACACTCGAACACCTATACGGATTCTCCTGCACAGTGGCAGATATGTAAATACGGCGTTTACTAACCATTTCTCACGCATTACGGTTCGAACACTCGAACACCTATACGGATTCTCCTGCACAGTGGTAGATATGTAAATACGGCGTTTACTTACCATTTCTCGCGCATTAGGTTTCGAACAATCGAACACCTATACGGATTCTCCTGCACAGTGGCAGATATGTAAATACGGCGTTTACTTACCATTTCTCACGCCTTACGATTCGAACACTCGAACACCTATGCGGATTATCCTCCATAGTGGCAGATATGTAAATACGGCATTTACTAACCATTTCTCACGCATTAGGGTTCGAACACTCGAACACCTACACGGATTCTCCTGCACAGTGGCAGACATGTAAATACGGCGTTTACTTACCATTTCACATGCATTAGGGTTCGAACACTCGTACACCTATACGGATTCTCCTGCACAGTGGCAGATATGTAAATACGGCGTTTTCTTAGGATTTCTCACCCATTAGTGTTCGAACACTCGAACGCCTATGCGGATTCTGCTGCACGGTGGCATATTTATAAATACGGCGTTTACTTACCATTTCTCACGCATTACGGTTCGAACACTCGAACACCTATGCGGATTCTGCTGCACAGTGGCATATATATAAAAACGGTGTTTACTTACCATTTCTCACGCATTACAGTTCGAACACTCGAACACCTATGCGGATTCTCCTCCATAGTGGCAGATATGTAAATACGGCGTTTACTAACCATTTCTCACGCATTAGGGTTCAAACACTAGAACACCTATACGGATTCTCCTGCACAGTGGCAGATATGTAAATACGGCGTTTACTTACGATTTCTCACCCATTAGGGTTCGAACACTCGAACACCTATGCAGATTCTGCTGCACAGTGGCATATTTATAAATACGGCGTTTACTTACCATTTCTCACGCATTACGGTTCGAACACTCGAACACCTATGCGGATTCTGCTGCACAGTGGCATATTTATAAGTACGGCGTTTACTTACCATTTCTCACGCATTACGGTTCGAACACTCGAACACCTATGCGGATTCTGCTGCACAGTGGCATATATATAAATACGGCGTTTACTTACCATTTCTCACGCATTACAGTTCGAACACTCGAACACCTATGCGGATGCTCCTCCAGAGTGGAAGATATGTAAATACGGCGTTTACTAACCATTTCTCACGAATTAGGGTTCGAACACTTGAACACCAATACAGATTCTCCTGCACAGTGGCAGATATGTAAATACGGCGTTTACTGACCATTTCTCACGCATTAGGGTTCGAACACTCGAACACCTACAGGGATTCTCCTGCACAGTGGCAGACATGTAAATACGGCGTTCACTTACCATTTCACATGCAGTAGAGTTCGAACACTCGTACACCTATACGGATTCTCCTGCACAGTGGCAGACATGTAAATACGGCGTTCACTTACCATTTCACATGCAGTAGAGTTCGAACACTCGTACACCTATACGGATTCTCCTGCACAGTGGCAGATATGTAAATACGGCGTTTACTTACCACTTCTCGCGCATTAGGGTTCGAACACTAGAACACCTATACGGATTATCCTGCACAGTGGCAAATATGCAAATACGGCGTTTACTTACCATTTCTAACGCATTACCGTTCGAACACTCGAATACCTATGCGGATTCTGCTGCACAGTGGCATATTTATAAATACGGCGTTTACTTACCATTTCTCACGCATTACGGTTCGAACACTCGAATACCTATGCGGATTCTGCTGCAACTGTGGCATATATATAAAAAAGGCGTTTACTTACCATTTCTCACGCATTACAGTTCGAACACTCGAACACCTATGCGGATTCTCCTCCAGAGTGGCAGATATGTAAATACGGCGTTTACTAACCATTTCTCACGCATTAGGGTTCGAACACTCGAACACCTATACGGATTCTGCTGCACAGTGGCAGATATGTAAATACGGTGTTTACTAACCATTTCTCATGCATTAGGGATCGAACACTCGAACACCTACACTGATTCTCCTGCATAGTGGCAGACATGTAAATACGGCGTTTACTTCCATTTCACATGCATTAGGGTTCGAACACTCGTACACCTATACGGATTCTCCTGCACAGTGGCTGATATGTAAATACGACGTTTACTTACCATTTCTCGCGCATTAGGGTTCGAACACTCGAACACCTACACGGATTCTCCTGCACAGTGGCAGATATGTAAATACGGCGTTTACTTAACATTTCTCATGCGTTAGGGTTCGAACACTCGAACACCTATACAGATTCTCCTCGATTGTGGCAGATATGTAAATACGGCATTTACTTACCATTTCTCACGCATTAGGGTTCGAACACTCGAATACCTATATGGATTCTCCTACACAGTGGCAGATATGTAAATACGGCGTTTACTTACGATTTCTCACCCATTAGGGTTCGACCGCTCGAACACCTATGCGGATTCTGCTGCACAATGGCATATTTATAAATACGGCGTTTACTTACCATTTCTCGCGCATTAGGGTTCGAACACTCGAACACCTATACGGATTCTCCTGCACATTGGTAGATACGTAAATACGGCATTTACTAACCATTTCTCACGCATTAGGGTTCGAACACTCGAACACCTACACGTATTCTCCTGCACAGTGGCAGATATGTAAATACGGAGTTTACTTACCATTTCTCATGCGTTAGGATTCGAACACTCGAACACCTATACAGATTCTCCTCGATTGTGGCAGATATGTAAATACGGCATTTACTTACCATTTCTCACGCATTACGGTTCGAACACTCGAATACCTATACGGATTCTCCTACACAGTGGCAGATATGTAAATACGGCGTTTACTTACGATTTCTCACCCGTTAGGGTTCGACCGCTCGAACACCTATGCGGATTCTGCTGCACAATGGCATATTTATAAATACGGCGTTTACTTACCATTTTCTCGCGCATTAGGGTTCGAACACTAGAACACCTATACGGATTCTCCTGCACAGTGGCAGATATGTAAATACGGCGTTTACTAACCATTTCTCACGCATTAGGGTTCGAACACTCGAACACCTATACGGATTCTCCTGCACAGTGGCAGATATGTAAATACGGCGTTTACTTACCATTTCTCGCGCATTAGGGTTCGAACACTCGAACACCTATACGGATTCTCCTGCACAGTGGCAGATATGTAAATACGGCGTTTACTTACCATTTCTAACGCATTACGGTTCGAACACTCGAACAGCTATACGGATTCTCCTGCACAGTGGCAGATATGTAAATACAGCGTTCACTTACCATTTCTCGCGCATTAGGGTTCGAACAATCGAACACCTATGCGGATTCTCCTCCGGAGTGGCAGATATGTAAATACGGCGTTTACTAACCATTTCTCACGCATTAGGGTTCGAACACTCGAACACCTATACGGATTCTCCTGCACAGTGGCAGATATGTAAATACGGGGTTTACTAACCATTTCTCACGCATTACGGTTCGAACACTCGAACACCTATACGGATTCTCTTGCACAGTGGCAGATATGTAAATACGGCGTTTACTTACCATTTCTCGCGCATTAGTGTTCGAACAATCGAACACCTATACGGATTCTCCTGCACAGTGGCAGATATGTAAATACGGCGTTTACTCACCATTTCTCACGCATTACGATTCGAACACTCGAACACCTATGCGGATTATCCTCCATAGTGGCAGATATGTAAATACGGCATTTAGTAACCATTTCTCACGCATTAGGATTCGAACACTCGAACACCTACACGGATTCTCCTGCATAGTGGCAGACATGTAAATACGGCGTTTACTTACCATTTCACATGCATTAGGGTTCGAACACTCGTACACCTATACGGATTCTCCTGCACAGTGGCAGATATGTAAATACGGCGTTTACTTACCATTTCTCGCGCATTAGGGTTCGAACAATCGAACACCTCCACGGATTCTCCTACACAGTGGCAGATATGTAAATATGGCGTTTTCTTACGATTTCTCACCCATTAGTGTTCGAACACTCGAACGCCTATGCGGATTCTGCTGCACGGTGGCATATTTATAAATACAGCGTTTACTTACCATTTCTCACGCATTACGGTTCGAACAATCGAATACCTATGCGGATTCTGCTGCACAGTGGAATATATATAAAAACGGTGTTTACTTACCATTTCTCACGCATTACAGTTCGAACACTCGAACACCTATGCGGATTCTCCTCCATAGTGGCAGATATGTAAATACGGCGTTTACTAACCATTTCTCACGCATTAGGGTTCAAGCACTCGAACACCTATACGGATTCTCCTGCACAGTGGCAGATATGTAAATACGGCGTTTACTTACGATTTCTCACCCATTAGGGTTCGAACACTCGAACACCTATGCGGATTCTGCTGCACAGTGGCATATTTATAAATACGGCGTTTACTTACCATTTCTCACGCATTACGGTTCGAACACTCGAACACCTATGCGGATTCTGCTTCACAGTGGCATATTTATAAGTACGGCGTTTACTTACCATTTCTCACGCATTACGGTTCGAACACTCGAACACCTATGCGGATTCTGCTGCACAGTGGCATATATATAAAAACGGCGTTTACTTACCATTTCTCACGAATTAGGGTTCGAACACTCGAACACCAATACGGATTCTCCTGCACAGTGGCAGATATGTAAATACGGCGTTTACTAACCATTTCTCACGCATTAGGGTTCGAACACTCGAACACCTAACGGGATTCTCCTGCACAGTGGCAGACATGTAAATACGGCGTTCACTTACCATTTCACATGCAGTAGAGTTCGAACACTCGTACACCTATACGGATTCTCCTGCACAGTGGCAGATATGTAAATACGGCGTTTACTTATCACATCTCGCGCATTAGGGTTCGAACACTCGAACACCTATACGGATTATCCTGCACAGTGGCAAATATGCAAATACGGCGTTTACTTACCATTTCTAACGCATTACGGTTCGAACACTCGAATACCTATGCGGATTCTGCTGCACAGTGGCATATTTATAAATACGGCGTTTACTTACCATTTCTCATGCATTACGGTTCGAACACTCGAACACCTATGCGGATTCTGCTGCACAGTGGCATATATATAAAAAAGGCGTTTACTTACCATTTCTCACCCATTACAGTTCGAACACTCGAACACCTATGCGGATTCTCCTCCAGAGTGGCAGATATGTAAATACGGCGTTTACTAACCACTACTCACGCATTAGGGTTCGAACACTCGAACACCTATACGGATTCTCCTGCACAGTGGCAGATATGTAAATACTGCGTTTACTAACCATTTCTCATGCATTAGGGATCGAACACTCGAACACCTACACCGGATTCTCCTGCATAGTGGCAGACATGTAAATACGGCGTTTACTTACCATTTCACATGCATTAGGGTTCGAACACCCGTACACCTATACGGATTCTCCTGCACTGTGGCTGATATGTAAATACGGCGTTTACTTACCATTTCTCGCGCATTAGGGTTCGAACACTCGAACACCTATACGGATTCTCCTGCACAGTGGCAGATATGTAAATACGGCGTTTACTTACCATTTCTCATGCGTTAGGGTTCGAACACTCGAGCACCTATACAGATTCTCCTCGATTGTGGCAGATATGTAAATACGGCATTTACTTACCATTTCTCACGCATTTTAGGGTTCGAACACTCGAATACCTATATGGATTCTCTTACACAGTGGCAGATATGTAAATACGGCGTTTACTTACGATTTCTCACCCATTAGGGTTCGACCGCTCGAACACCTATGCGGATTCTGCTGCACAATGGCATATTTATAAATACGGCGTTTACTTACCATTTCTCGCGCATTAGGGTTCGAACACTCGAACACCTATACGGATTCTCCTGCACATTGGCAGATACGTCAATACGGCGTTTACTAACCATTTCTCACGCATTAGGGTTCGAACACTCGAACACCTACACGTATTCTCCTGCACAGTGGCAGATATGTAAATACGGAGTTTACTTACCATTTCTCATGCGTTAGGATTCGAACACTCGAACACCTATACAGATTCTCCTCGATTGTGGCAGATATGTAAATACGGCATTTACTTACCATTTCTCACGCATTACGGTTCGAACACTCGAATACCTATATGGATTCTCTTACACAGTGGCAGATATGTAAATACGGCGTTTACTTACGATTTCTCACCCATTAGGGTTCGACCGCTCGAACACCTATGCGGATTCTGCTGCACAGTGGCATATTTATAAATACGGCGTTTACTTACCAATTCTCGCGCATTAGGGTTTGAACACTCGAACACCTATACGGATTCTCCTGCACAGTGGCAGATATGTAAATACGGCATTTACTAACCATTTCTCACGCATTAGGGTTCGAACACTCGAACACCTATACGGATTCTCCTGCACAGTGGCAGATATGTAAATACGGCGTTTACTTACCATTTCTCGCGCATTAGGGTTCGAACACTCGAACACCTGTACGGATTCTCCTGCACAGTGGCAGATATGTAAATACGGCGTTTACTTACCATTTCTAACGCATTACGGTTCGAACACTAGAACACCTATACGGATTCTCCTGCACAGTGGCAGATATGTAAATACGGCGTTCACTTACCATTTCTCGCGCATTAGGGTTCAAACAATCGAACACCTATGCGGATTCTCCTCCGGAGTGGCAGATATGTAAATACGGCGTTTACTAACCATTTCTCACGCATTAGGGTTCGAACACTCGAACACCTGTACGGATTCTCCTGCACAGTGGCAGATATGTAAATACGGCGTTTACTTACCATTTCTCACGCATTACGATTCGAACACTCGAACACCTATGCGGATTATCCTCCATAGTGGCAGATATGTAAATACGGCATTTACTAACCATTTCTCACGCATTAGGGTTCGAACACTCGAACACCTACACGGATTCTCCTGCACAGTGGCAGACATGTAAATACGGCGTTTACTTACTATTTCACATGCATTAGGGTTCGAACACTCGTACACCAATACGGATTCTCCTGCACAGTGGCAGATATGTAAATACGGCGTTTACTTACCATTTCTCGCGCATTAGGGTTCGAACAATCGAACACCTATACGGATTCTCCTACACAGTGGCAGATATGTAAATACGGCGTTTACTTACGATTTCTCACCCATTAGGGTTCGAACACTCGAACGCCTATGCGGATTCTGCTGCACGGGGGCATATTTATAAATACGGCGTTTACTTACCATTTCTCACGCATTACGGTTCGAACACTCGAATACCTATACGGATTCTCCTACACAGTGGCAGATATGTAAATACGGCGTTTACTTACGATTTCTCACCCATTAGGGTTCGACCGCTCGAACACCTATGCGGATTCTGCTGCACAGTGGCATATATATAAAAACGGTGTTTACTTACCATTTCTCACGCATTACAGTTCGAACACTCGAACACCTATGCGGATTCTCCTCCAGAGTGGCAGATATGTAAATACGGCGTTTACTAACCATTTCTCACGCATTAGGGTTCGAACACTCGAACACCAATACAGATTCTCCTGCACAATGGCAGATATGTAAATACGGCGTTTACTAACCATTTCTCACGCATTAGGTTTCAGACACTCAAACACCTATACGGATTCTCCTACACAGTGGCAGATATGTAAATACGGCGGTTACTTACGATTTCTCACCCATTAGGGTTCGAACACTCGAACACCTATGCGGATTCTGCTGCACAGTGGCATATTTATAAACACGGCGTTTACTTACCATTTCTCACGCATTACGGTTCGAACACTCGAACACCTATGCGGATTCTGCTGCACAGTGGCAAATATATAAATACGGCGTTTACTTACCATTTCTCACGCATTACAGTTCGAACACTCGAACACCTATGCGGATTCTCCTCCAGAGTGGAAGATATGTAAATACGGCGTTTACTAACCATTTCTCACGAATTAGGGTTCGAACACTCGAACACCAATACGGATTCTCCTGCACAGTGGCAGATATGTAAATACGGCGTTTACTAACCATTTCACATGCAGTAGAGTTCGAACACTCGTACACCTATACGGATTCTCCTGCACAGTGGCAGATATATAAATACGGCGTTTACTTACCACTTCTCGCGCATTAGGGTTCGAACACTCGAACACCTATACGGCTTATCCTGCACAGTGGCAAATATGTAAATACGGCGTTTACTTACCATTTCTAACACATTACGGTTCGAACACTCGAATACCTCTGCGGATTCTGCTGCACAGTGGCATATTTATAAATACGGCGTTTACTTACCATTTCTAACGCATTACGGTTCGAACACTCGAACACCTATGCGGATTCTGCTGCACAGTGGCATATATATAAAAAAGGCATTTACTTACCATTTCTCACGCAATACAGTTCGAACACTCGAACTCCTATGCGGATTCTCCTCCAGAGTGGCAGATATGTAAATACGGCGTTTACTAACCATTTCTCACGCATTAGGGTTCGAACACTCGAACACCTATACGGATTCTCCTGCACAGTGGCAGATATGTAAATACGACGTTTACTAACCATTTCTCACGCATTAGGTTTCGAACACTCGAACACCTATACGGATTCTCCTACACAGTGGCAGATATGTAAATACGGCGTTTACTTACGATTTCTCACCCGTTAGGGTTCGAACACTCGAAAACCTATGCGGATTCTGCTGCACAGTGGCATATTTATAAATACGGTGTTTACTTACCATTTCTCACGGATTATGGTTCGAACACTCGAACACCTATGCGGATTCTGCTGCACAGTGGCATATATATAAATACGGCGTTTACTTACCATTTCTCACGCGTTACACTTCGAACGCTCGAACACCTATGCGGATTCTCTTCCAGAGTGGCAGATATGTAAATACGGCGTTTACTAACCATTTCTCACGAATTAGGGTTCGAACACTCGAACACCTATACGGATTCTCCTGCACAGTGGCAGATATGTAAATACGGCGTTTACTAACCATTTCTCATGCATTAGGGATCGAACACTCGAACACCTACACGGATTCTCCTGCATAGTGGCAGACAAGTAAATACGGCGTTTACTTACCATTTCATATGCATTAGGGTTCGAACACACGTACACCTAGACGGATTCTCCTGCACAGTGGCTGATATGTAAATACGGCGTTTACTTACCATTTCTCACGCATTACGGTTCGAACACTCGAACACCTATGCGGATTCTGCTGCACAGTGGCATATATATAAAAACGGTGTTTACTTACCATTTCTCACGCATTACAGTTCGAACACTCGAACACCTATGCGGATTCTCCTCCAGAGTGGCAGATATGTAAATACGGCGTTTACTAACCATTTCTCACGAATTTGGGTTCGAACACTCGAACACCTATACGGATTCTCCTGCACTGTGGCAGATATGTAAATACGACGTTTACTAACCATTTCTCACGCATTAGGTTTCGAACACTCGAACACCTATACGGATTCTCCTACACAGTGGCAGATATGTAAATACGGCGTTTACTTACGATTTCTCACCCATTAGGTTTCGAACACTCGAACACCAATACGGATTCTCCTGCACAGTGGCAGATATGTAAATACGGCGTTTACTAACCATTTCTCATACATTAGGGATCGAACACTCGAACACCTACACGGATTCTCCTGCATAGTGGCAGACAAGTAAATACGGCGTTTACTTACCATTTCACATGCATTAGGGTTCGAACACTCGTACACCTATACGGATTCTGCTGCACAGTGGCATATTTATAAATACGGCGTTGACTTACCATTTCTCACGCATTACGGTTCGAACACTCGAACACCTATGCGGATTCTGCTGCACAGTGGCATATATATAAATACGGCGTTTACTTACCATTTCTCACGCATTACAGTTCGAACACTCGAACACCTATGCGGATTCTCCTCCAGAGTGGAAGATATGTAAATACGGCGTTTACTAACCATTTCTCACGAATTAGGGTTCGAACACTCGAACACCAATACGGATTCTCCTGCACAGTGGCAGATATGTAAATACGGCGTTTACTAACCATTTCTCACGCATTAGGGTTCGAACACTCGAACACCTACAGGGATTCTCCTGCACAGTGGCAGACATGTAAATATGGCGTTTACTAACCATTTCTCATGCATTAGGGATCGAACACTCGAACACGTACACGGATTCTCCTGCATAGTGGCAGACAAGTAAATACGGCGTTTACTTACCATTTCACATGCATTAGGGTTCGAACACACGTACACCTATACGGACTCTCCTGCACAGTGGCTGATATGTAAATACGGCGTTTACTTACCATTTCTCACGCATTACGGTTCGAACACTCGAACACCTATGCGGATTCTGCTGCACAGTGGCATATATATAAAAATGGTGTTTACTTACCATTTCTCACGCATTACGGTTCGAACACTCGAACACCTATGCGGATTCTGCTGCACGGTGGCATATATATAAAAAAGGCGTTTACCAACCATTTCTCACGCATTAGGGTTCGAACACTCGAACACCTACAGGGATTCTCCTGCACAGTGGCGGACATGTAAATACGGCGTTCACTTACCATTTCACATGCAGTAGAGTTCGAAGACTCGTACAACTATACGGATTCTCCTGCACAGTGGCAGATATGTAAATACGGCGTTTACTTACCACTTCTCGCGCATTAGGGTTCGAACACTCGAACACCTATACGGATTCTCCTACACAGTGGCAAATATGTAAATACGGCGTTTACTTACCATTTCTAACGCTTTACGGTTCGAACACTCGAATACCTATGCGGATTCTGCTGCACAGTGGCATATTTATAAATACGGCGTTTACTTACCATTTCTCACGCATTACGGTTCGAACACTCGAACACCTATGCGGATTCTGCTGCACAGTGGCATATATATAAAAAAGGCGTTTACTTACCATTTCTCACGCATTACAGTTCGAACACTCGAACTCCTATAAGGATTCTCCTCCAGAGTGGCAGATATGTAAATACGGCGTTTACTAACCATTTCTCACGCATTAGGGTTCGAACACTCGAACACCTATACGGATTCTCCTGCACAGTGGCAGATATGTAAATACGGCGTTTACTAACCATTTCTCACGCATTAGGTTTCGAACACTCGAACACCTATACGGATTCTCCTACACAGTGGCAGATATGTAAATACGGCGTTTACTTACGATTTCTCACCCGTTAGGGTTCGAACACTCGAAAACCTATGCGGATTCTGCTGCACAGTGGCATATTTATAAATACGGCGCTTACTTACCATTTCTCACGCATTACGGTTCGAACACTCGAACACCTATGCGGATTCTGCTGCACAGTGGCATATATATAAATACGGCGTTTACTTACCATTTCTCACGCATTACACTTCGAACACTCGAACACCTATGAGGATTCTCCTCCAGAGTGGCAGATATGTAAATACAGCGTTTACTAACCATTTCTCACGAATTAGGGTTCGAACACTCGAACACCTAAACGGATTCTCCTGCACAGTGGCAGATATGTAAATACGGCGTTTACTAACCATTTCTCATACATTAGGGATCGAACACTCGAACACCTACACGGATTCTCCTGCATAGTGGCAGACAAGTAAATACGGCGTTTACTTACCATTTCACATGCATTAGGGTTCGAACACTCGTACACCTATACGGATTCTGCTGCACAGTGGCATATTTATAAATACGGCGTTGACTTACCATTTCTCACGCATTACGGTTCGAACACTCGAACACCTATGCGGATTCTGCTGCACAGTGGCATATATATAAATACGGCGTTTACTTACCATTTCTCACGCATTACAGTTCGAACACTCGAACACCTATGCGGATTCTCCTCCAGAGTGGAAGATATGTAAATACGGCGTTTACTAACCATTTCTCACGAATTAGGGTTCGAACACTCGAACACCAATACGGATTCTCCTGCACAGTGGCAGATATGTAAATACGGCGTTTACTAACCATTTCTCACGCATTAGGGTTTGAACACTCGAACACCTACAGGGATTCTCCTGCACAGTGGCAGACATGTAAATACGGCGTTCACTTTCCATTTCACATGCAGTAGAGTTCGAACACTCGTACACCTATACGGATTCTCCTGCACAGTGGCAGATATGTAAATACGGCGTTTACTTACCACTTCTCGCGCATTAGGGTTCGAACACTCGAACATCTATACGGATTATCCTGCACAGTGGCAAATATGTAAATACGGCGTTTACTTACCATTTCTAACGCATTACGGTTCGAACACTCGAATACCTATGCGGATTCTGCTGCACAGTGGCATATTTATAAATACGGCGTTTACTTACCATTTCTCACGCATTACGGTTCGAACACTCGAACACCTATGCGGATTCTACTGCACAGTGGCATATATATAAAAAAGGCGTTTACTTACCATTTCTCACGCATTACAGTTCGAACACTCGAACTCCTATGCAGATTCTCCTCCAGAGTGGCAGATATGTAAATACGGCGTTTACTAACCATTTCTCACGCATTAGGGTTCGAACACTCGAACACCTATACGGATTCTCCTGCACAGTGGCAGATATGTGAATACGGCGTTTACTAACCATTTCTCACGCATTAGGTTTCGAACACTCGAACACCTATACGGATTCTCCTACACAGTGGCAGATATGTAAATACGGCGTTTACTTACGATTTCTCACCCGTTAGGGTTCGAACACTCGAACACCTATGCGGATTCTGCTGCACAGTGGCATAGTTATAAATACGGCGTTTACTTACCATTTCTCACGCATTACGGTTCGAACACTCGAACACCTATGCGGATTCTGCTGCACAGTGGCATATATTTAAAAACGGCGTTTACTTACCATTTCTCACGCATTACAGTTCGAACACTCGAACTCCTATGCGGATTCTCCTCCAGAGTGGCAGATATGTAAATACGGCGTTTACTAACCATTTCTCACGCATTAGGGTTCGAACACTCGAACACCTATACGGATTCTCCTGCACGGTGGCAGATATGTAAATACGGCGTTTACTAACCATTTCTCACGCATTAGGTTTCGAACACTCGAACACCTATACGGATTCTCCTACACAGTGGCAGATATGTAAATACGGCGTTTACTTACGATTTCTCACCCGTTAGGGTTCGAACACTCGCACACCTATGCGGATTCTACTGCACAGTGGCATATTTATAAATACGGCGTTTACTTACCATTTCTCACGCATTACGGTTCGAACACTCGAACACCTATGCGGATTCTGCTGCACAGTGGCATATATATAAATACGGTGTTTATTTACCATTTCTCACGCATTACACTTCGAACACTCGAACACCTATGCGGATTCTCCTCCATTGTGGCAGATATGTAAATACGGCATTTACTAACCATTTCTCACGAATTAGGGTTCGAACACTCGAACACCTATACGGATTCTCCTGCACAGTGGCAAATATGTCAATACGGCGTTTACTAACCATTTCTCATGCATTAGGGATCGAACACTCGAACACCTACACGGATTCTCCTGCATAGTGGCAGACAAGTAAATACGGCGTTTACTTACCATTTCACATGCATTAGGGTTCGAACACTCGTACACCTATACGGATTCTCCTGCACAGTGGCTGATATGTAAATACGGCGTTTACTTACCATTTCTCGCGCATTAGGGTTCGAACACTCGAACACCTATACGGATTCTCCTGCACAGTGGCAGATATGTAAATACGGCGTTTACTTATCATTTCTCATGCGTTAGGGTTCGAACACTCGAACACCTATACAGATTCTCCTCGATTGTGGCAGATATGTAAATACGGCATTTACTTACCATTTCTCACGCATTAGGGTTCGAACACTCGAATACCTATACGGATTCTCCTACACAGTGGCAGATATGTAAATACGGCGTTTACTAATCATTTCTCACGCATTAGGGTTCGAACACTCGAACACCTATACGGATTCTCCTGCACAGTGGCAGATACGTAAATACGGCGTTTACTGACCATTTCTCGCGCATTAGGGTTCGAACACTCGAACACCTATACGGATTCTCCTGCACAGTGGCAGATATGTAAATACGGCGTTTACTTACGATTTCTCACCCATTAGGGTTCGACCGCTCGAACACCTATGCGGATTCTGCTGCACAATGGCATATTTATAAATACGGCGTTTACTTACCATTTCTCGCGCATTAGGGTTCGAACACTCGAACACCTATACGGATTCTCATGCACGTTGGCAGATATGTAAATACGGCGTTTACTAACCATTTCTCACGCATTAGGGTTCGAATACTCGAACACCTATACGTATTCTCCTGCACAGTGGCAGATATGTAAATACGGAGTTTACTTACCATTTCTCATGCGTCAGGGTTCGAACACTCGAACACCTATACAGATTCTCCTCGATTGTGGCAGATATGTAAATACGGCATTTACTTACCATTTCTCACGCATTACGGTTCGAACACTCGAATACCTATACGGATTCTCCTACACAGTGGCAGATATGTAAATACGGCGTTTACTTACGATTTCCCACCCATTAGGGTTCGACCGCTCGAACACCTATGCGGATTCTGCTGCACAGTGGCATATTTATAAATACGGCGTTTACTTACCATTTCTCGCGCATTAGGGTTCGAACACTCGAACACCTATACGGATTCTCCTGCACAGTGGCAGATATGTAAATATGGCGTTTACTAACCATTTCTCACGCATTAGGGTTCGAACACTCGAACACCTATACGGATTCTCCTGCACAGTGGCAGATATGTAAATACGGCGTTTACTTACCATTTCTCGCGCATTAGGGTTCGAACACTCGAACACCTATACGGATTCTCCTGCACAGTGGCAGATATGTAAATACGGCGTTTACTTACCATTTCTCACACATTACGGTTCGAACACTCGAACACCTATGCGGATTCTGCTGCACAGTGGCATATATATAAAAAAGGCGTTTACTTACCATTTCTCACGCATTACAGTTCGAACACTCGAACTCCTATAAGGATTCTCCTCCAGAGTGGCAGATATGTAAATACGGCGTTTACTAACCATTTCTCACGCATTAGGGTTCGAACACTCGAACACCTATACTGATTCTCCTGCACAGTGGCAGATATGTAAATACGGCGTTTACTAACCATTTCTCACGCATTAGGTTTCGAACACTCGAACACCTATACGGATTCTCCTACACAGTGGCAGATATGTAAATACGGCGTTTACTTACGATTTCTCACCCGTTAGGGTTCGAACACTCGAACACCTATGCGGATTCTACTACACAGTGGCACATTTATAAATACGGCGTTTACTTACCATTTCTCACGCATTACGGTTCGAACACTCGAACACCTATGCGGATTCTGCTGCACAGTGGCATATATATAAATACGGTGTTTATTTACCATTTCTCATGCATTGCACTTCGAACACTCGAACACCTATGCGGATTCTCCTCCAGAGTGGCAGATATGTAAATACGGCGTTTACTAACCATTTCTCACGAATTAGGGTTCGAACACTCGAACACCTATACGGATTCTCCTGCACAGTGGCAGATATGTAAATACGGCGTTTACTAACCATTTCTCATGCATTAGGGATCGAACACTCGAACACCTACACGGATTCTCCTGCATAGTGGCAGACAAGTAAATACGGCGTTTACTTACCATTTCACATGCATTAGGGTTCGAACACTCGTACACCTATACGGATTCTCCTGCACAGTGGCTGATATGTAAATACGGCGTTTACTTACCATTTCTCGCGCATTAGGGTTCGAACACTCGAACACCTATACGGATTCTCCTGCACAGTGGAAGATATGTAAATACGGCGTTTACTTACCATTTCTCATGCGTTAGGGTTCGAACACTCGAACACCTATACAGATTCTCCTCGATTGTGGCAGATATGTAAATACGGCATTTACTTACCATTTCTCACGCATTAGGGTTCGAACACTCGAATACCTATACGGATTCTCCTACACAGTGGCAGATATGTAAATACGGCGTTTACTTACGATTTCTCACCCATTAGGGTTCGACCGCTCGAACACCTATGCGGATTCTGCTACACAATGGCATATTTATAAATACGGCGTTTACTTACCATTTCTCGCGCATTACGGTTCGAACACTCGAACACCTATACGGATTCTCCTGCACATTGGCAGATATGTAAATACGGCGTTTACTAACCATTTCTCACGCATTAGGGTTCGAACACTCGAACACCTATACGGATTCTCCTGCACAGTGGCAGATACGTAAATACGGCGTTTACTGACCATTTCTCGCGCATTAGGGTTCGAACACTCGAACACCTATACGGATTCTCCTGCACAGTGGCAGATATGTAAATACGGCGTTTACTTACCATTTCTCATGCGTTAGGGTTCGAACACTCGAACACCTATACAGATTCTCCTCGATTGTGGCAGATATGTAAATACGGCATTTACTTACCATTTCTCACGCATTAGGGTTCGAACACTCGAATACCTATACGGATTCTCCTACACAGTGGCAGATATGTAAATACGGCGTTTACTTACGATTTCTCACCCATTAGGGTTCGACCGCTCGAACACCTATGCGGATTCTGCAGCACAATGGCATATTTATAAATACGGCGTTTACTTACCATTTCTCGCGCATTAGGGTTCGAACACTCGAACACCTATACGGATTCTCCTGCACGTTGGCAGATATGTAAATACGGCGATTACTAACCATTTCTCACGCATTAGGGTTCGAACACTCGAACACCTATACGTATTCTCCTGCACAGTGGCAGATATGTAAATACGGAGTTTACTTACCATTTCTCATGCGTCAGGGTTCGAACACTCGAACACCTATACAGATTCTCCTCGATTGTGGCAGATATGTAAATACGGCATTTACTTACCATTTCTCACGCATTACGGTTCGAACACTCGAATACCTATACGGATTCTCCTACACAGTGGCAGATATGTAAATACGGCGTTTACTTACGATTTCTCACCCATTAGGGTTCGACCGCTCGAACACCTATGCGGATTCTGCTGCACAGTGGCATATTTATAAATACGGCGTTTACTTACCATTTCTCGCGCATTAGGGTTCGAACACTCGAACACCTATACGGATTCTCCTGCACAGTGGCAGATATGTAAATACGGCGTTTACTAACCATTTCTCACGCATTAGGGTTCGAACACTCGAACACCTATACGGATTCTCCTGCACAGTGGCAGATATGTAAATACGGCGTTTACTTACCATTTCTCGCGCATTAGGGTTCGAACACTCGAACACCTATACGGATTCTCCTGCACAGTGGCAGATATGTAAATACGGCGTTTACTTACCATTTCTAATGCATTACGGTTCGAACACTCGAACACCTATACGGATTCTCCTGCACAGTGGCAGATATGTAAATACGGCGTTCACTTACCATTTCTCGCGCATTAGGGTTCGAACAATCGAACACCTATGGGGATTCTCCTCCGGAGTGGCAGATATGTAAATACGCCGTTTACTAACCATTTCTCACGCATTAGGGTTCGAACACTCGAACACCTATCCGGATTCTCCTGCACAGTGGCAGATACGTAAATACGGCGTTTACTAACCATTTCTCACGCATTACGGCTCGAACACTCGAACACCTATACGGATTCTCCTGCACAGTGGCATATATGTAAATACGGCGTTTACTTACCATTTCTCGCGCATTAGGGTTCGAACAATCGAACACCTATACGGATTCTCCTGCACAGTGGCAGATATGTAAATACGGCGTTACTTACCATTTCTCGCGCATTAGGATTCGAACACTCGAACACCTATACGGATTCTCCTGCACAGTGGCAGATATGTAAATACGGCGTTTACTTACCATTTCTCACGCATTACGGTTCGAACACTCGAACACCTATGCGGATTCTGCTGCACAGTGGCATATATATAAAAAAGGCGTTTACTTACCATTTCTCACGCATTACAGTTCGAACACTCGAACTCCTATAAGGATTCTCCTCCAGAGTGGCAGATATGTAAATACGGCGTTTACTAACCATTTCTCACGCATTAGGGTTCGAACACTCGAACACCTATACTGATTCTCCTGCACGGTGGCGGATATGTAAATACGGCGTTTACTAACCATTTCTCACGCATTAGGTTTCGAACACTCGAACACCTATACGGATTCTCCTACACAGTGGCAGATATGTAAATACGGCGTTTACTTACGATTTCTCACCCGTTAGGGTTCGAACACTCGAAAACCTATGCGGATTCTGCTGCACAGTGGCATATTTATAAATACGGCGCTTACTTACCATTTCTCACGCATTACGGTTCGAACACTCGAACACCTATGCGGATTCTGCTGCACAGTGGCATATATATAAATACGGCGTTTACTTACCATTTCTCACGCATTACACTTCGAACACTCGAACACCTATGCGGATTCTCCTCCAGAGTGGCAGATATGTAAATACGGCGTTTACTAACCATTTCTCACGAATTAGGGTTCGAACACTCGAACACCTATACGGATTCTCCTGCACAGTGGCAGATATGTAAATACGGCGTTTACTAACCATTTCTCATACATTAGGGATCGAACACTCGAACACCTATACGGATTCTCCTGCATAGTGGCAGACAAGTAAATACGGCGTTTACTTACCATTTCACATGCATTAGGGTTCCAACACTCGTACACCTATACGGATTCTCCTGCACAGTGGCTGATATGTAAATACGGCGTTTACTTACCATTTCACATGCATTAGGGTTCGAACACTCGTACACCTATACGGATTCTCCTGCACAGTGGCTGATATGTAAATACGGCGTTTACTTACCATTTCTCACGCATTACGGTTCGAACACTCGAACACCTATGCGGATTCTGCTGCACAGTGGCATATATATAAAAACGGTGTTTACTTACCATTTCTCACGCATTACAGTTCGAACACTCGAACACCTATGCGGATTCTCCTCCAGAGTGGCAGATATGTAAATACGGCGTTTACTAACCATTTCTCACGAATTAGGGTTCGAACACTCGAACACCTTTACGGATTCTCCTGCACAGTGGCAGACAAGTAAATACGGCGTTTACTTACCATTTCACATGCATTAGGGTTCGAACACTCGAACACCTATACGGATTCTCCTGCACAGTGGCAGATATGTAAATACGGCGTTTACTAACCATTTCTCATGCATTAGGGATCGAACACTCGAACACCTACACGGATTCTCCTGCATAGTGGCAGACATGTAAATACGGCGTTTACTTACCATTTCACATGCATTAGGGTTCGAACACTCGTACACCTATACGGATTCTCCTGCACAGTGGCTGATATGTAAATACGGCGTTTACTTACCATTTCTCGCGCATTGGGGTTCGAACACTCGAACACCTATACGGATTCTCCTGCACAGTGGCAGATATGTAAATACGGCGTTTACTTACCATTTCTCATGCGTTAGGGTTCGAACACTCGAACACCTATACAGATTCTCCTCGATTGTGGCAGATATGTAAATACGGCATTTACTTACCATTTCTCACGCATTAGGGTTCGAACACTCGAATACCTATACGGATTCTGCTACACAGTGGCAGATATGTAAATACGGGGTTTACTTACGATTTCTCACCCATTAGGGTTCGACCGCTCGAACACCTATGCGGATTCTGCTGCACAATGGCATATTTATAAATACGGCGTTTACTTACCATTTCTCGCGCATTAGGGTTCGAACACTCGAACACCTATACGGATTCTCCTGCACATTGGCAGATATGTAAATACGGCGTTTACTAACCATTTCTCACGCATTAGGGTTCGAACACTCGAACACCTATACGTATTCTCCTGCGCAGTGGCAGATATGTAGATACGGAGTTTACTTACCATATCTCATGCGTTAGGGTTCGAACACTCGAACACCTATACAGATTCTCCTCGATTGTGGCAGATATGTAAATACGGCATTTACTTACCATTTCTCACGCATTACGGTTCGAACACTCGAATACCTATACGGATTCTCCTACACAGTGGCAGATATGTAAATACGGCGTTTACTTACGATTTCTCACCCATTAGGGTTCGACCGCTCGAACACCTATGCGGATTCTGCTGCACCGTGGCATATTTATAAATACGGCGTTTACTTACCATTTCTCGCGCATTAGGGTTTGAACACTCGAACACCTATACGGATTCTCCTGCACAGTGGCAGATATGTAAATACGGCGTTTACTAACCATTTCTCACGCATTAGGGTTCGAACACTCGAACACCTATACGGATTCTCCTGCACAGTGTCAGATATGTAAATACGGCGTTTACTTACCATTTCTCGCGCATTAGGGTTCGAACACTCGAACACCTATACGGATTCTCCTGCACAGTGGCAGATATGTAAATACGGCGTTTACTTACCATTTCTAACGCATTACGGTTCGAACACTCGAACACCTATACGGATTCTCCTGCACAGTGGCAGATATGTAAATACGGCGTTCACTTACCATTTCTCGCGCATTAGGGTTCGAACAATCGAACACCTATGCGGATTCTCCTCCGGAGTGGCAGATATGTAAATACGGCATTTACTAACCATTTCTCACGCATTAGGGTTCGAACACTCGAACACCTATACGGATTCTCCTGCACAGTGGCAGACTTGTAAATACGGCGTTTACTAACCATTTCTCCCGCATTACGGTTCGAACACTCGAACACCTATACGGATTCTCCTGCACAGTGGGAGATATGTAAATACGGTGTTTACTTACCATTTCTCGCGCATTAGGGTTCGAACAATCGAACACCTATACGGATTCTCCTGCACAGTGGCAGATATGTAAATACGGCGTTTACTTACCATTTCTCACGCATTACGATTCGAACACTCGAACACCTATGCGGATTATCCTCCATAGTGGGAGATATGTAAATACGGCATTTCCTAACCATTTCTCACGCATTAGGGTTCGAACACCTACACGGATTCTCCTGCACAGTGGCAGACATGTAAATACGGCGTTTACTTACCATTTCAAATGCATTAGGGTTCGAACACTCGTACACCTATACGGATTCTCCTGCACAGTGGCAGATATGTAAATACGGCGTTTACTTACCATTTCTCGCGCATTAGGGTTCGAAGACTCGAACACCTATACGGATTCTCCTGCACAGTGGCAGATATGTAAATACGGCGTTTACTTACCATTTCTAATGCATTACGGTTCGAACACTCGAACACCTATACGGATTCTCCTACACAGTGGCAGATATGTAAATACGACGTTTACTTACGATTTCTCACCCATTAGGGTTCGAACACTCGAACACCTATGCGGATTCTGCTGCACGGTGGCATATTTATAAATACGGCGTTTACTTACCATTTCTCACGCATTACGGTTCGAACACTCGAACACCTATGCGGATTGTGCTGCACAGTGGCATATATATAAATACGGCGTTTACTTACCATTTCTCACGCATTACAGTTCGAACACTCGAACACCTATGCGGATTCTCCTCCAGAGTGGCAGATATGTAAATACGGCGTTTACTAACCATTTCTCACGCATTAGGGTTCGAACACTGGAACACCTATACGGATTCTCCTGCACAGTGGCAGATATGTAAATACGGCGTTTACTTACCATTTCTCATGCGTTAGGGTTCGAACACTCGAACAACTATACAGATTCTCCTCGATTGTGGCAGATATGTAAATACGGCATTTACTTACCATTTCTCATGCACTAGGGTTCGAACACTCGAATACCTATACGGATTCTGCTACACAGTGGCAGATATATAAATACGGGGTTTACTTACGATTTCTCACCCATTAGGGTTCGACCGCTCGAACACCTATGCGGATTCTGCTGCACAATGGCATATTTATAAATACGGCGTTTACTTACCATTTCTCGCGCATTAGGGTTCGAACACTCGAACACCTATACGGATTCTCCTGCACATTGGTAGATATGTAAATACGGCGTTTACTAACCATTTCTCACGCATTAGGGTTCGAACACTCGAACACCTATACGTATTCTCCTGCGCAGTGGCAGATATGTAGATACGGAGTTTACTTACCATATCTCGTGCGTTAGGGTTCGAACACTCGAACACCTATACAGATTCTCCTCGATTGTGGCAGATATGTAAATACGGCATTTACTTACCATTTCTCACGCATTACGGTTCGAACACTCGAATACCTATACGGATTCTCCTACACAGTGACAGATATGTAAATACGGCGTTTACTTACGATTTCTCACCCATTAGGGTTCGACCGCTCGAACACCTATGCGGATTCTGCTGCACAGTGGCATATTTATAAATACGGCGTTTACTTACCATTTTTCGCGCATTAGGGTTCGAACACTCGAACACCTATACGGATTCTCCTGCACAGTGGCAGATATGTAAATACGGCGTTTACTAACCATTTCTCACGCATTAGGGTTCGAACACTCGAACACCTATACGGATTCTCCTGCACAGTGTCAGATATGTAAATACGGCGTTTACTTACCATTTCTCGCGCATTAGGGTTCGAACACTCGAACACCTATACGGATTCTCCTGCACAGTGGCAGATATGTAAATACGGCGTTTACTTACCATTTCTAACGCATTACGGTTCGAACACTCGAACACCTATACGGATTCTCCTGCACAGTGGCAGATATGTAAATACGGCGTTCACTTACCATTTCTCGCGCATTAGGGTTCGAACAATCGTACACCTATGCGGATTCTCCTCCGGAGTGGCAGATATGTAAATACGGCATTTACTAACCATTTCTCACGCATTAGGGTTCGAACACTCGAACACCTATACGGATTCTCCTGCACAGTGGCAGACTTGTAAATACGGCGTTTACTAACCATTTCTCACGCATTACGGTTCGAACACTCGAACACCTCTACGGATTCTCCTGCACAGTGGGAGATATGTAAATACGGTGTTTACTTACCATTTCTCGCGCATTAGGGTTCGAACAATCGAACACCTATACGGATTCTCCTGCACAGTGGCAGATATGTAAATACGGCGTTTACTTACCATTTCTCACGCATTACGATTCGAACACTCGAACACCTATGCGGATTATCCTCCATAGTGGGAGATATGTAAATACGGCAATTACTAACCATTTCTCACGCATTAGGGTTCGAACACCTACACGGATTCTCCTGCACAGTGGCAGACATGTAAATACGGCGTTTACTTACCATTTCACATGCATTAGGGTTCGAACACTCGTACACCTATACGGATTCTCCTGCACAGTGGCAGATATGTATATACGGCGTTTACTTACCATTTCTCGCGCATTAGGGTTCGAAGACTCGAACACCTATACGGATTCTCCTGCACAGTGGCAGATATGTAAATACGGCGTTTACTTACCATTTCTAATGCATTACGGTTCGAACACTCGAACACCTATACGGATTCTCCTACACAGTGGCAGATATGTAAATACGACGTTTACTTACGATTTCTCACCCATTAGGGTTCGAACACTCGAACACCTATGCGGATTCTGCTGCACGGTGGCATATTTATAAATACGGCGTTTACTTACCATTTCTCACGCATTACGGTTCGAACACTCGAACACCTATGCGGATTGTGCTGCACAGTGGCATATATATAAATACGGCGTTTACTTACCATTTCTCACGCATTACAGTTCGAACACTCGAACACCTATGCGGATTCTCCTCCAGAGTGGCAGATATGTAAATACGGCGTTTACTAACCATTTCTCACGCATTAGGGTTCGAACACTGGAACACCTATACGGATTCTCCTGCACAGTGGCAGATATGTAAATACGGCGTTTACTTACCATTTCTCATGCGTTAGGGTTCGAACACTCGAACACCTATACAGATTCTCCTCGATTGTGGCAGATATGTAAATACGGCATTTACTTACCATTTCTCACGCATTAGGGTTCGAACACTCGAATACCTATACGGATTCTGCTACACAGTGGCAGATATGTAAATACGGGGTTTACTTACGATTTCTCACCCATTAGGGTTCGACCGCTCGAACACCTATGCGGATTCTGCTGCACAATGGCATATTTATAAATACGGCGTTTACTTACCATTTCTCGCGCATTAGGGTTCGAACACTCGAACACCTATACGGATTCTCCTGCACATTGGTAGATATGTAAATACGGCGTTTACTAACCATTTCTCACGCATTAGGGTTCGAACACTCGAACACCTATACGGATTCTCCTGCACAGTGGCAGATATGTAAATACGGCGTTTACTAACCATTTCTCACGCATTAGGGTTCGAACACTCGAACACCTATACGGATTCTCCTGCACAGTGTCAGATATGTAAATACGGCGTTTACTTACCATTTCTCGCGCATTAGGGTTCGAACACTCGAACACCTATACGGATTCTCCTGCACAGTGGCAGATATGTAAATACGGCGTTTACTTACCATTTCTAACGCATTACGGTTCGAACACTCGAACACCTATACGGATTCTCCTGCACAGTGGCAGATATGTAAATACGGCGTTCACTTACCATTTCTCGCGCATTAGGGTTCGAACAATCGAACACCTATGCGGATTCTCCTCCGGAGTGGCAGATATGTAAATACGGCATTTACTAACCATTTCTCACGCATTAGGGTTCGAACACTCGAACACCTATACGGATTCTCCTGCACAGTGGCAGACTTGTAAATACGGCGTTTACTAACCATTTCTCACGCATTACGGTTCGAACACTCGAACACCTATACGGATTCTCCTGCACAGTGGGAGATATGTAAATACGGTGTTTACTTACCATTTCTCGCGCATTAGGGTTCGAACAATCGAACACCTATACGGATTCTCCTGCACAGTGGCAGATATGTAAATACGGCGTTTACTTACCATTTCTCACGCATTACGATTCGAACACTCGAACACCTATGCGGATTATCCTCCATAGTGGGAGATATGTAAATACGGCATTTACTAACCATTTCTCACGCATTAGGGTTCGAACACCTACACGGATTCTCCTGCACAGTGGCAGACATGTAAATACGACGTTTACTTACCATTTCACATGCATTAGGGTTCGAACACTCGTACACCTATACGGATTCTCCTGCACAGTGGCAGATATGTAAATACGGCGTTTACTTACCATTTCTCGCGCATTAGGGTTCGAACACTCGAACACCTATACGGATTCTCCTGCACAGTGGCAGATATGTAAATACGGCGTTTACTTACCATTTCTAATGCATTACGGTTCGAACACTCGAACACCTATACGGATTCTCCTACACAGTGGCAGATATGTAAATACGACGTTTACTTACGATTTCTCACCCATTAGGGTTCGAACACTCGAACACCTATGCGGATTCTGCTGCACGGTGGCATATTTATAAATACGGCGTTTACTTACCATTTCTCACGCATTACGGTTCGAACACTCGAACACCTATGCGGATTGTGCTGCACAGTGGCATATATATAAATACGGCGTTTACTTACCATTTCTCACGCATTACAGTTCGAACACTCGAACACCTATGCGGATTCTCCTCCAGAGTGGCAGATATGTAAATACGGCGTTTACTAACCATTTCTCACGCATTAGGGTTCGAACACTGGAACACCTATACGGATTCTCCTGCACAGTGGCAGATATGTAAATACGGCGTTTACTTACCATTTCTCATGCGTTAGGGTTCGAACACTCGAACACCTATACAGATTCTCCTCGATTGTGGCAGATATGTAAATACGGCATTTACTTACCATTTCTCACGCATTAGGGTTCGAAAACTCGAATACCTATACGGATTCTGCTACACAGTGGCAGATATGTAAATACGGGGTTTACTTACGATTTCTCACCCATTAGGGTTCGACCGCTCGAACACCTATGCGGATTCTGCTGCACAATGGCATATTTATAAATACGGCGTTTACTTACCATTTCTCGCGCATTAGGGTTCGAACACTCGAACACCTATACGGATTCTCCTGCACATTGGTAGATATGTAAATACGGCGTTTACTAACCATTTCTCACGCATTAGGGTTCGAACACTCGAACACCTATACGTATTCTCCTGCGCAGCGGCAGATATGTAGATACGGAGTTTACTTACCATATCTCAGGCGTTAGGGTTCGAACACTCGAACACCTATACAGATTCTCCTCGATTGTGGCAGATATGTAAATACGGCATTTACTTACCATTTCTCACGCATTACGGTTCGAACACTCGAATACCTATACGGATTCTCCTACACAGTGGCAGATATGTAAATACGGCGTTTACTTACGATTTCTCACCCATTAGGGTTCGACCGCTCGAACACCTATGCGGATTCTGCTGCACAGTGGCATATTTATAAATACGGCGTTTACTTACCATTTTTCGCGCATTAGGGTTCGAACACTCGAACACCTATACGGATTCTCCTGCACAGTGGCAGATATGTAAATACGGCGTTTACTAACCATTTCTCACGCATTAGGGTTCGAACACTCGAACACCTATACGGATTCTCCTGCACAGTGTCAGATATGTAAATACGGCGTTTACTTACCATTTCTCGCGCATTAGGGTTCGAACACTCAAACACCTATACGGATTCTCCTGCACAGTGGCAGATATGTAAATACGGCATTTACTTACCATTTCTAACGCATTACGGTTCGAACACTCGAACACCTATACGGATTCTCCTGCACAGTGGCAGATATGTAAATACGGCGTTCACTTACCATTTCTCGCGCATTAGGGTTCGAACAATCGAACACCAATGCGGATTCTCCTCCGGAGTGGCAGATATGTAAATACGGCATTTACTAACCATTTCTCACGCATTAGGGTTCGAACACTCGAACACCTATACGGATTCTCCTGCACAGTGGCAGACTTGTAAATACGGCGTTTACTAACCATTTCTCACGCATTACGGTTCGAACACTCGAACACCTATACGGATTCTCCTGCACAGTGGGAGATATGTAAATACGGTGTTTACTTACCATTTCTCGCGCATTAGGGTTCGAACAATCGAACACCTATACGGATTCTCCTGCACAGTGGCAGATATGTAAATACGGCGTTTACTTACCATTTCTCACGCATTACGAGTCGAACACTCGAACACCTATGCGGATTATCCTCCATAGTGGGAGATATGTAAATACGGCATTTACTAACCATTTCTCACGCATTAGGGTTCGAACACCTACACGGATTCTCCTGCACAGTGGCAGACATGTAAATACGGCGTTTACTTACCATTTCACATGCATTAGGGTTCGAACACTCGTACACCTATACGGATTCTCCTGCACAGTGGCAGATATGTAAATACGGCGTTTACTTACCATTTCTCGCGCATTAGGGTTCGAACACTCGAACACCTATACGGATTCTCCTGCACAGTGGCAGATATGTAAATACGGCGTTTACTTACCATTTCTAATGCATTACGGTTCGAACACTCGAACACCTATACGGATTCTCCTACACAGTGGCAGATATGTAAATACGACGTTTACTTACGATTTCTCACCCATTAGGGTTCGAACACTCGAACACCTATGCGGATTCTGCTGCACGGTGGCATATTTATAAATACGGCGTTTACTTACCATTTCTCACGCATTACGGTTCGAACACTCGAACACCTATGCGGATTGTGCTGCACAGTGGCATATATATAAATACGGCGTTTACTTACCATTTCTCACGCATTACAGTTCGAACACTCGAACACCTATGCAGATTCTCCTCCAGAGTGGCAGATATGTAAATACGCCGTTTACTAACCATTTCTCACGCATTACGGTTCGAACACTGGAACACCTATACGGATTCTCCTGCACAGTGGCAGATATGTAAATACGGCGTTTACTTACCATTTCTCATGCTTTAGGGTTCGAACACTCGAACACCCATACAGATTCTCCTCGATTGTGGCAGAGATGTAAATACGGCATTTACTTACCATTTCTCACGCATTAGGGTTCGAACACTCGAATACCTATACGGATTCTCCTACACAGTGGCAGATATGTAAATACGGCGTTTACTTACGATTTCTCACCCATTAGGGTTCGACCGCTCGAACACCTATGCGGATTCTGCTGCACAGTGGCATATTTATAAATACGGCGTTTACTTACCATTTCTCGCGCATTAGGGTTCGAACACTTGAACACCTATACGGATTCTCCTGCACAGTGGCAGATATGTAAATACGGCGTTTACTAACCATTTCTCACGCATTAGGGTTCGAACACTCGAACACCTATACGGATTCTGCTGCACAGTGGCAGATATGTAAATACGGCGTTTACTTACCATTTCTCGCGCATTAGGGTTCGAACACTCGAACACCTATACGGATACTCCTGCACAGTGGCAGATATGTAAATACGGCGTTTACTTACCATTTCTAACGCATTACGGTTCGAACACTCGAACACCTATACGGATTCTCCTGCACAGTGGCAGATTTGTAAATACGGCGTTTACTTACCATTTCTCGCGCATTAGGGTTCGAACAATCGAACACCTATCCGGATTCTCCTGCACAGTGGCAGATATGTAAATACGGCGTTTACTTACCATTTCTCACAGCATTACGATTCGAACACTCGAACACCTATGCGGATTCTCCTCCATAGTGGCAGATATGTAAATACGGCATTTACTAACCATTTCTCACGCATTAGGGTTCGAACACTCGAACACCTACACGGATTCTCCTGCACAGTGGCAGACATGTAAATACGGCGTTTACTTACCGTTTCACATGAATTAGGGTTCGAACACTCGTACACCTATACGGATTCTCCTGCACAGTGGCAGATATGTAAATACGGCGTTTACTTACCATTTCTCGCGCATTAGGGTTCGAACACTCGAACACCTATACGGATTCTCCTGCACAGTGGCAGATATGTAAATACGGCGGTTACTAACCATTTCTCACGCATTAGGGTTCGAACACTCGAACACCTATACGGATTCTCCTGCACAGTGGCAGATATGTCAATACGGCGTTTACTTGCCATTTCTCGCGCATTAGGGTTCGAACACTCGAACACCTATACGGATTCTCCTGCACAGTGGCAGATATGTAAATACGGCGTTTACTTACCATTTCTAACGCATTACGGTTCGAACACTCGAACACCTGTACGGATTCTCCTGCACAGTGGCAGATATGTAAATACGGCATTTACTTACCATTTCTAACGCATTACGGTTCGAACACTCGAACACCTATACGGATTCTCCTGCACAGTGGCAGATATGTAAATACGGCGTTCACTTACCATTTCTCGCGCATTAGGGTTCGAACAATCGAACACCAATGCGGATTCTCCTCCGGAGTGGCAGATATGTAAATACGGCATTTACTAACCATTTCTCACGCATTAGGGTTCGAACACTCGAACACCTATACGGATTCTCCTGCACAGTGGCAGACTTGTAAATACGGCGTTTACTAACCATTTCTCACGCATTACGGTTCGAACACTCGAACACCTATACGGATTCTCCTGCACAGTGGGAGATATGTAAATACGGTGTTTACTTACCATTTCTCGCGCATTAGGGTTCGAACAATCGAACACCTATACGGATTCTCCTGCACAGTGGCAGATATGTAAATACGGCGTTTACTTACCATTTCTCACGCATTACGATTCGAACACTCGAACACCTATGTGGATTATCCTCCATAGTGGG
>JAXFYN010000913.1:0-24568 GCA_036172215.1 Camellia granthamiana
AACCAAGACACTCTAATAACTAATCTCAACAAGGAATAAGATGGAAGAAGACACGAACAACCATCAAGACAGGAAATTCCGGATCCAAAATAATGAATGGGTCGGGTTTAAACCAAAATCGTTATATACATAGTGCATCAACTAACCAAATTGTCCCACAAGTCAGAAACATATTATAAATAATCATAAATATTACAGCCCTTCTGAAAGAGAAGGTTGCATAAGAAAAATTATAAACCTCTGTGGCTTCTAGTAATAGAATTACAATGTTAAATAGAGCAGGATTGTTGATTACTCTTGGTTAAAATTGATGCTGATAATTACCTTAAGGGGTTTGACTTAGTAGGAAAAGAAGGCAACCAAAGTGCTTACCACTCAAGAGGTCACAAGTTCAAACCCCACAAAGACCAAACATCACAAACCTTGGGGCCATTGGAGGTTTACCTAGTTGTTAATTTCAGACCTCAAGATTAGTCGAGGTGCGCGTAAGTTGGCCCGGACACCCGATTATCAAAAAAAATTGATGCTCGTAATCTTAGTTAGTAAGTAGAGATAGCATTCCACTTAAACTCTCCCATTTATGGTTTAAAATCCCAATACAAATATTGGAGGATTTTGGTGTATCACAAAATCATTTCAATCACGTATCCCGTTTGAAAAACCTTTACACCTCACTAGGAGGTTAGTAATTCAAATTTTTCCACCTGCGTGTGAATATTGTTCTTTGTATATTTGTTGGGTTTCTGTCTCCATCTTTGAGAGTTTCTTTGTATTAATTGTGTGTTGTATTTAATTTTTTTTATTAATTTTATTATTATTATTATTGTAATTCATTAGATTTCATTATAATATCATATATGAGTCGATCAAAATAATAATAATACATTAATTTACAATCATATAGCAATATTAGCAAGACGAGTTCTATAATCTCTATTCTCTCCCCTTTTGTTTTGATATGGAGTTGCCCCTCTCTCTCTCTCTCTCTCTCTCTCTCTCTCTCTCTCTCTCTCTCTTCCGTTTCCTTCAATATAGGATGAAATAACGAAATGAAAATTATGTATGCAAGTGGTAACTACAAACATAATGGATTATCATAGTGGTTTATTAAATGTCATTCTCATAACTCCAATGAAAGATTGATCGATTCAATGTTTCATTAACTTGTAATATGATAAACATGATCAATTCCTTGAAAGTTACATAAATATGAAGCAAATGTTGTGAATTTTCAATTATTTACTGCAGGTTGTGAGAGCTTATCGAGATTGAAAAAGCTAGAGACGTTATATCTTGGAGTAAACCAGTTCAACCAATTCAACAATAGTTCAACAACAGTTCAACAATAAACATTCTATGTTTGAATTCATTGATATCTCTCAAAAACCTTTCTCTTTACGGAAACAACTTGGGGGATCTCTTTCCTGCCCGAGGCATGTCTATCTTTTTGAGAACTCCCAAATAGAATATATTATCCATCGTTATCTTTTTCATATCTTAACAAGAATTGTTTCAATGCAGAATTAGCGGTATTGAAAAACTTAGAGACTTTGGATTTAAGCTTTACTGAGCTTAGCTCCCTAACAATGCAAGGTACGACTTAAGAACTTCCTAGATTCAGTTGAATAGAACTATCAATAAATTTTATATTTATATGTATGAGTTCATGTTTAAACTACCTGCTATGGATACACAAGTACTAAATACAATGATTAATGGCACAAGTATAACTTACAACAATGGATTAAAAGTATATCTGTTTATTTGAAAACAACTTCTTAAATATTGTATACCCATTTAAAATTAGGGAGACTTACGTATAGGTCTTACTAAATGGACTTATTGTCCAATAGGTACTATGATAATTAATGGCATCTTTCATCATACACTATTAAAAAATGTTACTAATTGTTAATTTTCAGCGACAGTTTAAAAAATTTGTCACAAAAAAGTCACTAATTATAAGTTTTAGCGACCATTTAAAAAAAATTGTCACAAAAGCATCACTAATTTTCAACTTTCAACGACTGTGTGAAAATTTCGTCACAGAAAAATGCCACTAATTGTAAGTTTTAGAGACAATTTATAAAAATCATGATAAAAAAAAGTCACTGTTTGTCAATTTTTATGTAAAAAATTGTTACAAAAAATTATTTTTAGTGACGATTGTACTAAGAATTATTTTCAATAGGATTTGATGGGAACTAAGTCCAACTATTAGGACCTATTGGTAGTTTATCCTTAAAAAGTTATTACAGCATGTTTACACGCTCCCCCATCTAGTTGTTTTTGTTAGCTTAGGCGTTGAGTTGTAGCCGTTGGTATATGTTGTACTACATTGTTTTGTTGTGCCAACACAAGCTCTTATATTACTTGTGTAATTATCAGGAAAAAAAAGAAGAGAAAAGCATAGGTAATAAATACAAAACACAATTATGTGGTTTACGTTTACTATCTTTACCCAGCAAAGCGACTACACTACCAAAATACCCAAACACAATACTACTACCTACAAGCCATAACTTAATAGATATGATACCAAGGCATAACCCTTTAACTTGCTTTTTTAATAGAAAATTTCCATTTGGAGTCGGTTTGCAATTTTGGCCTAAATATTCTGCTCAAGTAGCACTACTCATTCTTCTTTAGAGAATCAACTCTATTACTCTTATAAGAAACATGTTTTCCCATAAGAGGAGAGCCCCTCAACCCTCTGGCGTATTAAAACCTTGGGCATGCTCAAATTCTTAACTCTAAGCCTCTTTTAGACCAGATTATTACTGCAAAGATTATGAAATTATTGAGGCAACAATACTACATAAAAGAAAAACCAACATCTAAAGATAGGAACTTGAGACAATTTCCAACAAGTTCACATAAAGAGAAAGGCCATGAATCAATTAAAGTAAAGAGGATTTGACAAAGACAATGGACTGAAAACAGAATATTCATATGACAAATAAGAAAGAGAAAAGAGAAAAGCGAAAGAGAGAAGAGAAAGAATTGTATTCAATTGATATATTTATAATACAAAGCTATGGGTATATATATAGCACTGTGTAGGAGTGTTGTACAAGGGAAAGCATAAGGTATGGAGGGAATAAGGTAGGGAAAGAATAAGGCAAGATTGAACATACCTAATAGAGAGAAGCCTATAATCTAAATATGGAATACAAAAAATAATAATATATATATATCATATATTAACATCCCCTCTCAAACTCAAGGTGGCAAGGTAGAAATCAACTTGAGTTCGGAAACCAAATCTTGGAAACGTCCAAGTGGATGGGTCTTGGTGAAGATGTCAGCAATCTGATCAGTAGAGAAAATAGGAAGAAGATGAATAGTGCCTTGAGTAACATGTTGGCGAACAAAATGACAATCAATCTCAATGTGTTTGGTTCGATCATGGAAAGCAAAATTATGCGCAATTTGGACAGCACTACGATTATCACAATATAGAGGAGTGGCAATGGAAGAAGTAGCACCCATATCTGAAAGTAACCACCAAAGCCAAAAGAGCTCCTGAATGGTATCAGCAAGAGCATGATATTCAGATTCCGTGCTGGAGCAAGACACCATGGTTTGTTTCTTGCTATGCCAACATATGAGAGAATCACCCAAGAAGAAACAAATCCTGTGGTAGAGCGACGATTAGTCGGATTACTAGCCTAATCAGCGTCTGAATAGGAACTAGAGGAATAGTGAAGACCATGAAATAAAATGCCTTTAACATACCGAAGAAGACTGCGGAGTACAGCAACATAATGTGTAGATCGAGGAGCTGACAAAAATTGGCTAACAAGGTGAGCAGCATGTGCAATGTCAGGTCAAGTAATAGTGAGATAAAAAAAATTGCCTATTAGTTGTCAATACAAGGTGACATTGGGAAGAGGTGTACCGTCCAGGGGTGTAAGGTGTTCATTAGGCTCGAGAGGAGTAGAGACGGTTTTGCTGTCAGTGAGGCCATACTTTGTTAGAAGGTCAGAAGCATATTTGGCTTGAGAGAGATAATAACCATCCGAGCTAAAGGAGATCTCAAGGCCCAAAACAATATTTGAGAGTATCCAAATCGTTCATCTCAAAGTGTTCACTAAGAGACTTTTTGAGTGCATAAATTCCATGAACATCATCACCAGTAAGAATCATATCGTCCACATAAAGAAGAAGAAGAACAATGCCATGTTCAGATTTGCGGATAAAAAGAGCGAAATCATAAGAGCTGGAAGAGAACCAAAGGCCTGGATAGTGGAACTAAACTTTGAAAACCATTCATGAGGAGCTTGTTTGAGTCCATAGAGTGCATTTAGAAGTTTACAGACCTGATTAGATAAGTAAGGATATCCAGGAGGTGGTTTCATATTGACTTGAAGATCACCATTCAAGAATGCATTTTTGACATCCATCTGAAATAATGTCCATTTTTGAATGGCAACAATAGCAATTAAGCTTCAAACAAAGGTGAGATGAGCCACAAGTGCAAAGGTTTCTTCATAGTCAATTCTATATTCTTATGTAAAGCCCTTAGTAACTAGACGGGCTTTATAATGTTCAACAGTCCCATCAAAGTGTGTCTTAATCTTATAGACCCATTTGCAACCAACCAACCAATCTAGTTTGGTTCAAGGCTTATAACTCTTTTATCATTACTTGTTGCCAAAGGGGGTTAGTACTAGCCTCACGATAAGAGTGAGGTGTATGTTGAGAGAAAATAATAGAATAACAATGATAGTCATGAAGCAAGATAGAATGTTCTTTTACCTATGGTAGATTGACGAAGAGATGTATTTGAAAGCATAGAGGATTTAGTAGGAAGCTCCGGAGGATCAGTGGATGCAGGGACTTCAAGAGAAGCAGGAGGACTAGGAATAGAAGATGGAGATGTAGGACCATCAGGAGAGAAAAAATCTATAGAGGGGAGTGGACCTGCAGTAAGCTCATTCGTAGAGCATCTGTATCAAGCTCATCATTAGAAAATAGAGGAATGAAGGGATTAGTAAAGAAAGGTGTAGTGGGAGAATCAGAGTTTTGGAATGGAGACATCGAAGAGAACATTTTATGTTCCCAAAAGACGACATGTCTAGAGACACGAAGGCGTTTAGAGATGGAAAGAGATGGAATCCCAACAGCGATAACCTTTGTGTTCAATGCCATATCCCAAGAAGCAATAAAGACGAGCCCGAGGTTCTAATTTGTTACGTTCATGTGATTGTAATAAGACAAAACATACACAACCAAAAACACGAAGATGATTATAAGTCGGGGACTTACCATAAAGACGATCATATGGAGTTTGATTGTTGATGATGAGAGAGAGAACCCAATTAATAATATAAGTAGCAGTGAGGATTGTGTCTCCTAAAAAACGCACCGGACAAGAGGCAGATATTAAAAGAGCACGAGCAGTATTAAGAAGGTGACGATGTTTGAGCTCAGCACGACCATTCTGTTGAGATGTGCCAGGACAAGAAGAGTGAGGGAGTGTACCATGTTGACGGAGAAATTTTAAAAAATTAGTTTCTTTATATTCTTGGGCATTGTTGGCACGAAAAATTTTGCTAGTGTGAGAAAATTGTGTCTTGACAATATTAGCAAAATCATAGTAGTATTGTTGTAATTCAGAACAATTTTTCATTAAAAATAACATGTAAGTAAAATCATCCACAAAAATTAAAAAATACCTAGATCCCTCCATGGTAGGATGTGGTGAAGGCCCCTAAACATCAAAATGTATGAGATCAAAAGGTGCATGGGACATAGAAACACTTTTATTAAATGGCAAAGATGGTTGTTTGGCAAGTTGACAAGATAAACAATCCACTGAAATATTTGTAACACGACCTAACTGACCACTTGACACTAAACTACGTAAACGACTAAATAACACATTGTCGAGACGGGAATGCCAAAGATCGAGAGTATAACTAATGGAGGTGGCGACTGTAGAAGGAGAGAGTTGAGATGGAATGTAAAGATGAATGAGCTCATATAAACGCCCAATTTTATAGCCGATCCCAAGAGTTTGTCCCGCCCGGGGGTCTTGCACAACATAACTAGAGGAAGAGAAAAGAACAGTAAAACCAAGATCACAAAGTTGCTCAATAGAGATTAGATTGAGAGTAAGATAAGGAATTTAACAAGTGCTATGAAGGGAAATAGTAGAATTAGAGACATGGCCTATATGGCTAACATGCATGGGAGAGCCATCAGCAGTGTAAATAGCAGGAATGTTAGAAGTAGACATGGTAACAAGAAAAATCAAAGAACCATGAGGAGGTACTTGAGGTGATTGAAAGAGCGATAGATGGTGTACCAGAAGTAGAGAGGACCTGTTTGACTATGGATTCAATGTCATGAAGTGTGAAGGTTTGGTTGGGCTCAAGAAGAGCAACACAGGAAGAAAATGTGGTAGCAGTAGCATCAGCAAAATGAGAATTAGCAGCGGGTCAATAGTGGTAATGGTGTCGAGATTGACCTTCTTTGGAATGACTATCACAAGGTTGGCGATTGGGATTTTTGAAGTAATCACTCTAACAATGGCTAGGACTAGTCTTGTTGCACCACTTACAAATTCAGATTGGACATGTAAGTAAACCATGATCGGAGTTATGGCAATAAGTATAGATTGTGCAACGGACGATTTGCTAGGCTGATGAGAAGTAGCAAGAATATTATGAGTCTGTGAAGATTTGAGAGAGCCAAGATGAGTTTCTTCAAAAAGGAGCTAAGAGATGGCATATTCTAAAGTTGGAAGCGGATGGCGGTAGAGAAGAGAAGCTCGAACATGTTCAAAATCATCTCAAAGAGCCATCAGAAAGGATGCTAAGCATTGCTCATCTCGATATGTGGAGAACTGACTAGCATTTTCCTTATAGTTCCATTCAAGTTCAGACAGGGATAGTTGATCCCAGACGGCATACATCTGGGATAGAAAAACATTGATAAATTGACCAAACTCTTGGCGCATGTGATGAAGCTGGCTAAGAAGTTGATATTGGTGAGCAAAACCAGTGGTGCCATAACGAGTCTTTAGAAAGCCCTAGATTTCCTTTGATGTGTCAAAGTACCCAAATTGAAGATTAATGGAGACAATGAAAGTATTACGGCACCATGTGATGACTTGATGGTTTTTATTATCCTAGTCATCAAGTCATTTTTCATATTTAGAGGCAAGTTCATTAGTATTTTTGATAGGTTTGACAGTATCACCAATAACAAGACGCCACAACTTCTTCACTTTGAGAAAACTAGACATGGCTTGAGCCTAAATGTTGTAATTAGAACCATCAAGAATGATGGAAATTGGTTGGGCCATGTTAGAACGATCCATAGAGAGCAAAGAAAAAATAAAATAATTTTTTTATAGATAAATAAATAAAATAGTGGCTAAAAAAAACAAAACAATGGATGAAACTAGGTAGGAGTAGGGTGCGACACCTAGTAGGAAAAGTGGGGCGCAACGCACATGAGTGGGGCCTGACATATGTTAGCACAGAGGGCACAGATGGCGTGGCACACGGCTAGAATAAGCTGGGCGGAAGCTGAGGACAGAGTGTCGGCTGAGTTGGCTAAGGCTGAGTGCAAGGAGCTAATGCGTTGGGATAACGTCAGATATGGCACCAGCCAAGAAAGGTAGACATAGTGCGTGTTTGTGCGTGCGACGCATTGAGATACACGTAGAAGGTGAGGCAGTGCGTAAGGGCGCGTGAAGGGTTGGTTAGCCTTGATTTTTGCGCCGTTGAACTCCTGGTAATGAGAGAGAGTTTGATGTATACAAAAGTTGATTTTGACAACTTTTGATTATTGTGCAGATTGAGAGTAGTTTATTTGTGTACTAGAGGAATTAAGAGGATCAAGGATTTTCACCCTTAGCTCTGATACCATGAAAGCAGAATATACATATGACAAATAAAAAAGAGAAAATAGAAAGAGAGAAAAGAAAGAATTGTATTCAATTGATGTATTTACAATACAAAGCTATAGGTATATATATAGCGCTATGTAGGAGTGTTGTACAAGGGAAAGAATAAGGTAAGGAAAGAGTATGGCAAGATTGAACATACCTAATAAGGAGGAGCCTATAATCTAAATATGGAATACAAAGAATAATATATATATTTCATAATGCATGGATTTTAGAGTGTTGTGTCATTCATTGAGCTTCAGAAGAGCATTTTAATGTTTACTCGAAATCACTAAAAAAAAAAAAAATCTAATGTTATAACTTTGCTTTTAGATAGCTAACACTTTCCTTGATAGTAACATTCAAGATCATAGATTTCTAATGTGCAATTATGTGTAAAATAATGATGGTGCCATTCAATGTTGTGCTCTTGATTTTTAAATATTTAAATAAATAATAGAAAAGCCCAAAAAGAGAAAGCAAGATAAATGAAAAAGAAATCGAAGGCTAGGAAATAGTTGTTAGTACTTTTAGCTCTACAACTTCTTTTGTTTCATTTTGTTTTTTATTTTTTTATTTTTTTAATTGGTCCAACTTACTTATTGATTTGAAATTGAAAATATGATTAAATACGTTAGATGTTACTTATGACAGAAATTGACTTCATTGACTAGTTTTATATGTTGCAAGTAATTCCCCATGAGTAGAAACAAATGAAAGTGTATTGATTCTTTAATTAAAATGACATAGCTAGTGGTCTGTGGTTTACCTAATTACTGTTTTTGGTGAAATAAGGGGTGTGCATGCGCTCATTCCATACCACTATATATATTCTCTACAATTGTGAATCAGACTAAAGTGAAAATCTTTTTAAAAAGTACCTAATTACCTATAAAAGCAATAAGTCTATTATTTTCACTTATGGTTCTTTGGGGTTGACTTTTAATGGCATTTGATCATGGTCATATGCTCAGATTCTAAACTGCTGTCTAATTTGAGCAAGATGAGACATCTGGATCTAAGTGGTAATCATTTTGACAAGGATGCCTTCAGGATTTTGGGTGCTCTCCCATCCCTTAAGTTTCTATCCTTAGAGTCCAATAGAATCGAAGGACCACTTTCTAACCAAGGTACGTGTTTTTTTTATTTCTCAAATTCATGTTACTTAAGTTAATTAATAAGTGGATTTATTGTCTAATAGATCTTATGAGAAAAATTTGTCATAAAAAAATGTCGCTAATTATATATTTTAGCGATAATTTATAAAAATCATGACAAAAAAAGTCAATAATTGTTAATTTTTAGCGACATATATAAAAATTGTCACAAAAAATTTATTTTTAGTGATAATTTTACCAAGACTTATTTTCAATAGGACTTGATAGGAATTAAGTCCAATTATTAGGACCTATTGATAGTTTATCCTAATTTTTTTTTTAAAATCTCCATTTGAGTGTTAAGAAGACTCAAATAGTTGGAAAAATGAAGCCTTACAACTAGCAAATTGTGCAAACTTTTAGTTTTTCTTCGTCAAATATATCTTTTTGGAATCTATTACTGCCATCAATGGCATCATTGTCCATAATTTTTTTTTTAACATTACATTTTCATTTGACATTGAGCTACTAACCATAGAATGTAGGTCACAACATCAAATTATATTTATCTCTATTTTTTTGTTTATCTCAATCTAATTAACGAGTCTCTTTATCTGCGTTACAGAATTGACTTATAATCTTAGCAATCTGGAGGTCCTCCTCTCAAATCTAATCAGCTCAATGGAACGCTACCAATGGAAGGCAAGACATTTGTTTTTTAAATTGACTTAGGATCACCGTGCAATCTTGATTGTATTTTGTTAAGTTCTCTTGGCTTTATTTTACCTTTGTCATTTGTTTTGTAGGTTTGACATCCTTTCGCTGTCTGGAGATCATAGATTTGAGTGAGAATAATTTCTTTGCAAGTATTCCTCTATCCATAGGAGCATTATCTTCTCTGAAAGCTCTGTCTCTGGCTCAAAATAACCTAAATGGTTCTTTACCAATTCAAGGTAAAATTCTAATTCGTTAAGGTTATCTATTATAAACTAGAAGGCCAACAAAAAATTCTATTTATTCCTTTCTTTTATTTATTTATTTGCTCATGCTTGTTTAATTTGTTTAGCATTGAAGAAAACTATAAACTAGCATCATATTTCTTTTTCAAGAGTTAGGTGGAGTTTGATAAAATTACAAGTTTGAAAATTAAGTACTGAAAATTAAAAGCTAAATTCTTTAGTTGAAAAGTTGTCTGATAAAAATTAAGTGTTGTAATTGTTTGATATGTAAGAGATTAAATTTGAAATTTATTATTTTCAAATTATATGTTTCAAATTTTATATTGTGATGGTGGTGGTGGTGATGATGGTGAGGTTATAATGGTATATGTCGATGCTTGTGCATAAGTATTTATAAATTCAGGCCAGTATTAAGTAAGTTTCATATCATTTAAAACTTTCTTAACTTTTAGCATAAATTTTAAGACCCACTTAAAATTTTAAGTGATGTTAATTATAATTATCAAAAGGATGTAATTGATTTTCATTCAATACATTTAGTTTTAAATACTGAATTTTGTTATCGAACAACACTTTAGTATACATCTCATAATAACAAATTTTTTTACATAAATCCATGGCATTACAAACAATACGTGTTTCATAAGCTTCTTGTTTTGTAGGTTTGCACAAATTGAAGAAACTTGAGGAGTTAGATCTCAGCCATAACCTCTTTGAAGGGATCCTTCCTCCATGCCTAAGCAATTTGAGATCTCTCAAGTTTTTTGATATTTCTCTAACCAATTCACAGGAAACCTCTCTCCATCTCTGTTTGGAAACCTTAACTCCTAGAGTACATTGGTCTTAGTCATAATCGTTTCGAGGGTTTATTCTCTTTCAGGTCATTTGCAAACCATTCAAACCTTGAGGTGGTTGAATTGATAAGTGAAAATGACAAATTTGAGGTAGAGACTAAATTTACAGATTGGAATCCCATGTTTCAGTTGAAAGTCCTTGTTCTATCAAACTGTAATCTAAACAAGCTCTCTGGCGATGTTCCAAAATTTCTCCTTTACCAAAACAAGCTAATGTTCGTTGATCTCTCTCACAATAACTTGACAAGGTCTTTCCCAAACTGGCTACTGGTAAACAACACAAGACTAGAACATTTAATCTTGCGGAATAACTCTTTTGTTAATCTATTTTTTCTGCCGCAATACTGCTATACAAGTATTTCCCAAATTGACATCTCTGACAATCACTTCAGTGGGCAAATTCAAGCCAATATTGGGGATATGTTTCCATATATTCAATACATCAACTTATCTAGGAATGCTTTTGAAGGTGGTATCCCATCCTCATTTGGTAAGATGAGTAACTTGGATGTTCTGGATTTATCCACTAATAATTTTTCAGGGGAGGTACCGAACTAGTTAGTTCGAAATTGCATATCTTTAGGAGCTTTAAAATTATCAAATAACAATTTTCGTGGCCAAATCTTTCCAGTTGACTTCAACTTGACGCAGCTATGGACTTTGCAGTTGAATGATAATCAATTTATAGGACCTGTAACAAATGTGCTCTCCAAATTGCATGAATTGTATTTCCTTGATATTACATGTCTAGTAAGATTCCAAGTTCAATGGGTAACATGACATCGTTGAGAACACTAATCATGGGAAATAATTCATTCAATGGTGAGTTCCCATGTGCATTGGTTCCAAGGGTGTTTATGGACATCTCTTATAACTTATTTTCAGGATCAATACTTCCTTTTTGCTCAAACCTAAACCTACAATACTTGGAGCATATGCATTTGCAAGGTAACAAGTTCACAGGGTTAATTTCAAGAGCTCTCCTTAATTCGTCATTTCTTTTGACTCTGGATATTAGAGACAACATCTTTTTTGGCAGCATTCCTAATTCCATTAGACTGCTTTCCAACCTCAGAATTCTTTTGTTTAGAGGGAACCAACTGAGCGGTTCAATTCCAATTCAATTGTGTCAACTAAATTGGATAAATTTGATGGACCTTTCCAATAACTATTTCAGTGGTTCTATACCTCCTTGTTTCAGTAATATCACCTTTGGCACGGTAAGGGCTAGAGACCCTGCCTTCATGCAAGGACCTATAATTTTGTTTGGTGAGTATGAAACTTACCAATATGGAGGTATATTAAAGAGCAAATATGTGCCCAATGATGAAGCAAACAAAGTTGAGTTTGTCACAAAAAGTAGGAGTAGCTCTTACAAGGGCAACATCCTTAATTTCATGTCTGGATTGGATTTGTCACATAATAAACTAATAGGTGAAATACCTTTTGAACTAGGGAAGCTAAGTAGTGTTCGAGCACTGAACTTGTCTCACAATCTCTTGACTGGACCCATCCCAAAGACCTTCTCAAACCTTGCTCAAATAGAGAGTTTGGTCCTTTCTTACAACAGTTTGAGCGGAAACATCCCAACAGAACTAATCAATCTAATTTTTTTGGAAGTGTTCACTGTGGCTCACAACAATTTATCAGGTAAAATATTAGACAGGAAAGCACAATTTGGGACGTTTGAAGCGACCAGTTATGAGGGAAACATTTCTTTGTGAACCGCCATTGGAGAAAAATTGTACAGCCATTGTTGACTCACCACCCTTGCCAACAATAGTATCCTTAGATGAAACTGAGGGGAAATGGTATGATATTGATTTAGCGGCATTTTCTGCAAGTTTTGTTGGAACATACATCACTTTCTTGTTTGGATTTGTTGCTATTCTTTACATCAACCCGTATTGGAGACAAAGGTGGTTCTATCTGATTGAGGAGGGTATGTATTCTAGTTACTATTTTGTTTCTGATTCTCTTTGCAAAATATTACACATTCTATATTAGTAACTATGGTTTGTTTCCATGGACAAGTATAGCAAATGTTGTTTTCTGATTCGCTTTTCAAGCTATTAGGCCTTTTGTATTATTAGCTATGGTTTGTTTTGATGGACAAGTATGGAAAATATTGTAATAGTGCTAGCTCTATGTTGCTTATGAATGAATAAATGGAAACATAGTAAGCATTATTGGTTACTTGTTTTCATTTCATTTCACGCTGCTTGGAAATATTGCTATGAAAACATATATAGGGTCCCAGAAAACATATATATAATTTGGAAGCAAAGTTTGTAAGGTTTTTGGAAAGTATCACATTTCCCTTTATACATTGAAATAATATGGATTTATGAAAAAGTTCATTGGATATCAAAAAATTGAAAAGATACAACACATATATAAGAAATCTATTTTAATTCTTTGATTGACAATTACTTTGGCATGTCAGACTAGCTAGCTACTTCTGGATTTAAGATAGAGAAAATAATGTTTAGGACATTGAGAAAGTTTGAAATTACAAATTAGAAATGTTTTTCTTTAAGATTGAGATTATTTCATGTTTGGCAAAAATTACTATCCACTCATTATTCATAAGGTTGTGTTTGATTTATGGATTTGGGTAAGAATTTGAAAAGAAAAAAGGGAAAAGTGTGTGAAATGTAACTATACTTCATCCACATTTTTCCTTTCTCTTTTCAAATTCTTACCTAAATCTATATACCAAACATAGCCTAGAAGTGAATATGACTGTTAACGAAGCTCTGAGACTGGTGGACCAATGGAATGAACATGGATGCTCAACGAAAGAGAAGGACCATCTCATTTGAAGTACTAAAAAGATCAAGAGCACCATCGTTCAAGATGATGAACCCATGAGTGAATCCCTTTTAGAGGTTACAGAAACAGGGGTAATCAGTAATGAAGCAAAGCAATCAAAAGAAGGACACTCTAATGGGGACGAAGAAAGTGCAGGTGAAGATTAAATGGAAATCACAGAGGAAAACAAAAACACCCCTTGATCATTCAAACAAGCACTTCTCCGATCGTGATTCAATGAAAGTAGAAATAAGAAAAACTTCAATTGCGATGTGGAAGAACTTTCATCGAATGAGGAGGAGTTTCCCACTGAGACACACACAGAAGAGGAAGAAAAGGCAATGGAAGAGGGCAGAGAAGGGATTCCTGAAGTTAAAATCCCTATGGCTCTTCTAAAGAAAATTAGAGAACCACAGTGGAAGTGTTTAATAGTGAGATTATTGGGGAAGATTATAGGCTACAAACTCTTCATGACAAAAATGACAAAAATTTAGGGATTGTAGGCTGATTTCGAAGCCCTTGACATAGGTAATGGTTTCTTTATAGTCAAGTTCGATATAGCAGATGACTACATGAAAGCCTTTACTGTGGCCGTTGGAACGTGATGGATCATTATGTGATGGTACGGAAGTGGCAATAAGACTTCAAATCTGATGAAGCAGAAGAGGATATCACTGTGATTTGGGTGCGATTCCCAACTCTACCCATTGAGTATTATAATGAGAAGGAATTATATCACATAGCAAAAGTGCTAGGTGTTCCTCTGAAGATTAATATCAACATGCCAATGGCAACACAAGGGAAATATGCACGAGTTTGCGTGGAGATGTGTAACGCCCTGACAAATGAACCTCCATGTTCCCTTTTTTATCAGGGCATTACCAATACAAGATCGACAACAAAAACAAAACAATAGAGTGATGATATAACATCAACAACATTCCTTCCCTTTTGAACTATTTCCAAACTTTATAACATTGTTTCATTACATTTACAAACAAAATAAAAACAAGTAAGGAATGATACAACAAAATCAACTATTGTTCATCTCTTCTTCAAAATTTGTTCCTTGTTACATCAAAATACATGTCAGCACATAGTCACCCAAAAACTACCCCTGGCATACACATAATATGATTTCAAATATAAGATTTCACATTCCAAAAGTTTTCTTCAACACAAAACATTCACTTAGAAGGCACTTCATTGTCATTTCTTGAATTTAGTTAGCTTTGGGGTGAGCAAAAGCTCAGTAGGTAATGCATTTAACAAGTTATAACATTAATTGAAAAACACATGATCATGCAATGCAACATTTGGAAAATTTATTATTTTATGCACATAAATGTCTTTGTGCATGAGTATGAAATAAGCAATGTAAAGTTAGGTTAGCATTTCCTGAGTTCAGATAAGGTAGCATATATACTATGACCTTCCAAGTAAGAGCTGAAATTCAAAATACATACATAGATATAGGTTTTGTATACTTAAAATAGTCTTACATTTGTTGACTCCAGAAACGGCGGGGCAATGGGCACCCAAAAACATTTTTTCCTTTCGCATTTGCCAACTCCAGAAATGGCGGGGCCACGGACACCCAAAACCAAGTTTTTCCACATTTTTCGACTCCAAAAACAGTGGGCTCATGGACACCCAAAATCATTTTTCCACATTCGTCCGGTGGTATGCACAAACCAAGCAATTGGGTACCTTGACTCCCCGCGTGGCTACTAAATACAATATACAACTCAAAAACCACCCGACTCACTATCTGGACTCATAAACTATTTACACCCTTTCAACTTTCCACTGTTTATTTAACAATGTAGATGATGCATGAATTTGTAAATTCTCGTTTTCCCCTAAAATGATTCTGATGAACACAAATCACTATTTCACTTTTCAATAATAACCATTGTTCTTCTAACAATCATCACCAACACAATGTGTACGTAGAAAAGCATTTCAAATCATACATTTCAACTCAAAGTTATGCAATTACCTTCAATTTCATGTTTTTGAAATCAATTAAGAAAAACCCATTTTTATTGAACAATTTCCAAAATAAGGGTTTATATAAAATTTAGGAATTTTCATCCCTTCATGAAATTGAAGCTAATATACATCACAAACAACAATAATCATCAATATTAAACACAAATCCTTCAAAAAGCTTGAAACATTGCTCACTTTTGTCCAATCCCTTCACTAACACAAAATAATATCTATATATATATATATATTCCTATACATATATATGATGAGTATCTAATGAAATTACTACATATGAGTTTCTAATTAAAGGCATAACAAGCTAAAGACACACCTACCTCATGAGTGGAAGCTAAAAATGAGAATCCACGCAAAACTCCGACGAAAAAGCAAAACAATCAGTACATACCTTGGACTTGACTTACTCTTCAATTTTCTTGGAGGATCTAAGGTGGATTTTAGGCAGAGATTGAAGAAATCAAGTGTTTAGGGTGTTAGGGTTTCGAAATAGGTAATAGAGAAAGAAAGAGCAACTGGAAAAAGTGAGGAAAGAATGAGTTAGACCAATTTTTAAGTGAGTTGTGCCGAACAGACTGCTTGAGCGAACTTTTCTTCGCTTGAGCGACCAACAAAATTTTAAAGAGATTGCTCTAGCGATACTTCCACTGCTTAAATGTGAGGTCCTAAAAGTTTTGCAGAGCTACAGTGAAAATATTGGGAGCATGAAATCTATGCTCAAGCGACCACTTTCACCACTCGAGCGATCTCACTTAAAAAATGGCAAACTATTGAGAGCTACAAATCTTCGCTCGAGTGACCAAATGACCGCTCCAGTAGTCCACCAAAAACAATTGTCACAAGATGTATCTTTGAAAACCTTTGATTTCACACTTTTCGATAGGTAGGCATACATACGGAATTGAATATGAGCATATACACTCACTATGTTTTTCTTGTGGTAGGATTGGACACTAGAGGGAAGCTTGCAGAGATAATCCTAGAACGGTGCTGAAGAAGAAAGGACAAGAAGAAATCGGAGAAGACAATCAGAAGTTGGAAACCAACACTAACAATGTGTCTGACCCAAAGAATACAAAACAAAAGCAAGAGCTAAACCTAGGTACATATGGGTCTTAGATGATAGTGCCCAAAGCAAACAAGAAACTGTGACGACCACACCATATATAATATTTTATATTTTATTAATCAAGGTGATTTGGATTTTAATTAGTTATTATTCTGATTTAATTGTAGAATTGATGAACATTATTGGGTCTGATTCATGTATGATTTTATAAAAAAGTTATTTTGGAATTAGAAATTGAGAGGTGAAATTGATAAGCTGAATCAGTTTAATTTCAAGTATTGGACCATATGAGAGTTTAATTAAATATTCGGTTCAGTTTAGTAGAATTGAGATTTGGTTAATTGGGTCCGAATTAGAATTAATTAAGCCAATTTGGTTATAAAAATTAGTAATTGTGATTATTTTGAATTAAATACACTTATGAGGTGTCCAATTTGAATATGTTATTTATTGACGGAGATTTTGAATTTGATCTGAAATTGAAGGCTTTAATGATTTGAAAAACCAAAATTGATGATGGCAATAAGTTTAATTTGATATTTGGAGCCTTTTGGGAGTTTGATTAGAAATCTGATTCAGAATGGTAAAGATTAAATATAATTAATTGGGTCTTAAATGAAGTCAATTAGATTAATTAAATTATGTGGGACTTGTGATTAGTTATGATTGATTAAATTATGATTAATCAAGATCAATTAAAATTAAGAGGAGATTAATTAAGCTAATGGATAATTAGTGACTAATTTAATTCTACTCAACTAATTAACATTGTTGGTGTATATTAAAGAGTATTCTAGAAATTGTGAGAAAAATTTCAAGCCTTCAAGTTTTATATGTGTACATGAGAAGAGAGAGTAGGCAACTCTATGTTATTTTGTTTTGGACAAAATTGTGATTGAGAGAGAGAGAGAGAGAGAGAGAGAGAGAGAGAGAGAGAGAGAGAGAGAGAGAGAGAGAGAGAGAGAGTTCAATTCTTTAGAACTTGCTAGAATTTTGAAGAAAAGCCAAGGAAGCGAGCAGAAGTGAAGAAGTTGTCAACAATACACCAAATTGAAGACTCTAGATAAGGATTTCAAGCTTAATTCTTGTAGAAAAGTCATCTAAAAGTTGAAATTAAGAAGTAATTGGGTTCAATTTCATGTAATTGAAAAGAAATTAGCAAGAAGATGAAGAAATTAAGTTAGATTCATGATTATGGAAATTAATTTGGAAATTGATTATTTTAGGTTTGATTTTGATTATCTTGCATGAATTTGAGTTTTATTTCTACATGCATGAACAAATTCTACATGTCTTAATACTCTAATTGTACACGCATCATAGATTTCTTAGAATTGATTTCATGTTTTGATGGAAATAAGAACTAAGCTTTGGAAAATTTTGACTTTATGAACAAATGAGTTTAACTTTTAAATTATAGGAGTTTTGATGCAAATGATTTAAAATTGATCATATTTTCTTGATTATTTAAGAGTGTGTATGTTTTTAGACAAGCCATGTATGAACCCAAGTTTTAAAATTATATTTTGAAAGTTTAATGCATTTATGAGTTTGAAATTGGGTTTGATATGAAGAAAATTAATTTAGATAAATCAAGAAATTAATTATGATTTAAAATTTGGCAATTAAGAATTGACTTAATTTTGATTTGAATTTCCTACTTGCAAATATTTTTCTAAGAACTTATAGCTTTAATTTTATGTTTTGTAAGAAAGGAAGAAAAGCATTAAAATAGTTAAATTCATAGAGATTTGAGCTAAGAGTTAGAGATAACCTTATATACATGTCTTTGGAAGTGTGTTTGTACATTAGAATATGTCATGTATGAAATTTGGAACTTTAAATGTGTGTTTGAAGCTCAACCAGAATTTTGGAAATTCCAAAAATTCGACAGACCGCTCGAGTGACCAAATGGTGGCTCGAGTGCACATTGCGAGCATCCAGTACTTTTGTAGACTGAAGGGTTTGCTCGAGCGACCAATGTTGCTGTCACAACCCAAACTCGCTCCTATAGATTTAGCATCGTAACCGGCCAGTAATCCTAGGATTACCCAAGGCCTTTGAACAGATTAACTCAGTAATAAGGGGCTGCGGAAGCAGATATATAAAACATACATAGTCTATAGAGCTGTGTAGGCATACATGGGACAAAGATTAAAACTAATATAGATAAAGCCATATATGTTGTCATATACATATCCATTTTACACTGTTAGTATCCAACATAAGACAAAAGAATTGTTACAAAACAACAAAAGTCGTTAACTTATAACTGGGTTCGCAAAACTAGGCTACTAAACTCTTTCCAGAACCTCCTCGGAAGGCCCAAAGGTTGGCCAACAAAACAGACCTCCAAGCAATCATCACTGAGCCTGGTTATCTACATACATAACTAATAGAGTGAGCTGAAACCTAGAGAATAATAACAAAGTAAAGATTTTAATGAATGAAGTCTATATCAAACTCAAATTTCAAATCGAAAACATAGTCATAACCATATTCAAATCATGCGTGGTACATCCATTAGCATTCACATATCGTATTGGTCAAGCATATCAAGTTCCATAATGGAACCTCCAGTATCGGGTATCATATTATTTCCTCCGAGTGAGGGCCTCATGACCATAAACCATAGTATTATGTCCCCTGGGCGAGGGCCTCTACTAAGGATACCACAATTACATCTCAAGAGATTAATCATCATTCATTCATACAAAACATAGCATTTCAGAAAACTGATTATTACATATCATCAGAATATAATTACAATCAAACATAACTTTACAGAGTTAGTACTCATAGATAGCTTCGATAGTAGAACAAATGGATCAAACCACTTACGGCGTATGACCTACACAAACATATAACAGATACACTTATTGAAACACACACTTGGATTGTACTTAATTTATTTCATTTCATTCTTAGTGTGTTTCTAACCTTTATCTTCATTATAATGTTTTAATTAGGGCTTGTGAATGCGTAAGATACAATGAGGATGCCAAAAAGTGGTTCAGAACACTTAGTTAAATTTGTTGAAAATAGGGTCTTCACTCGAGCGCAACTTCCTTCACTCGAACGGAGGTTCAAAAATAAGGGCGGTCGCTCAAGCGCAACTTCAGTCGCTCGAGTGGTTCGTAAACTCTACAAAAGTACTGGTTGCATGATTTCTCTGCTTGATGGTCGCTCGATGGTCACTCAAGCGTAAGACTGGGGTCTCCGCTCGAGCGTAATTTTGGTGGCTTGAGCGGTCTGTAAAATTTGTAAACTTCTGGGAGCATGAATTTTATGCTCGAGCCAACTTTTGCTTACTCGAGAAAAAGTGCAAAATCAAGAGTGGTCGCTCAAGTGCAGAATATGTCGCTCTAGCGATGAGGTGGAATTCTGGAATTTCTAGATTGCACTCCCAAGTTCAAAACTTGAATTCAAAGCCTTAAAACATAACCTTTGGGCTTCAAAACTTGAGAAAACATGTCTAAACTTGTAAAACATTAAGAATTAAGGATCATTTGGTAAAATCAGGGACCAAAAGTAAATCAATGGTCCAAAATTCAACTTAGAACTTTGAAAGCACAGCATGCATGTAATGAATTGAATTCAAAGCCTCCAAATCATTATCAAATAAGGTAAAATGATGGAAAACATGATGAATTCCCACAACTAAGGTACAATCACTACATCCAAGTGGGAATTCTTGACAATTAAACTCAAAATATAGGAAAATATGCATGCATATATGGTATGACTTAAATTCCTTCATTTCTAGCTAAATTCTCAGGTTTAAACACTTAAACCTCTTCAATCTATGCCTTAGTTGGCCCAATTACATGGCTAAAGGGTTGAATTCTTACCTTAGATGTTCAATTATGCTCTAGGTGGCTAATTGGTTGAGGTTCCAAGCTAATTCTTTCAAATCCTCCTCAATTGCCCTTGTTGATCTCAATTCTCTCTTGGTCTCTCTCTCTCTCACACGTTTTTGATGGCAAAGAGATGATGAAATGTGTGTATAGTGGTGGAATGAGGCAACATTAGGGTTATATAGGTAGCCATTAGTGAGATTAATTAATCCTTGCTTAGATTAAACAATTATACTTATTTTATTATAATTATTTGGTTCCGAATCGAATTTCAATTAAACCTACTACAAGGTTCTAAAAATTCCGAATAACACAGAAACCAAGTCAATTACACGTTTTGTGGCCGATAAGGCCTTCAATTCGCAGAATAAAACAGAAACACAAATAGATATTTCTACGATAGACAAATATAAACACAAATAATGCAACACATATGCAATTAACACATGATTTCCTCTTAATTACTTATTAGGAATCCTTAATCATGGTTTAACAGCTAAGCACAGGTCGGGGTTGTTACAGTTGTGCTCGAGTGAAGTGCCTTGTTTTAGGAAATTTTGAAAAGTTGTACTATGTTCCGATTTCTGTTCTCTTCCATTTCTGAGCATTCTTAGGCATACATTGAGCATTCCAAATGAACTAAAGAGTTAGAAAGAAGCCTAAGAAAGTTAAATAAATAAAAGAACGGATTGAATTGTATTGTGATTCAATTTCTGTATGTGTTACGAATTGTGTAGGGTCAACTCTGAAGACGAATTAGCCAATTGAAAACTGTGAGTAATATCTTAAATGTTATCCATGTGGTAAGTTTCTATACTTATGAATTTTGTATTATGAATGAGTACTCTATCTGTTGATTCGTAATAGAATCTGTAAAGTGATTGATGTATGAATACAAAATGGGCCTAAGGCCATTAGGTATATTTGACAAGGATACGGATTGGGCCTAAGGCCGTTTCAAATGTTTAACAAGATTGACTAAAGGTCATCTTATAGATATAAAATGGGCCAAAGGTCGTTTTGAATATGAATATAGATGTGATCATGATCATGAATATGACTATGCGCGTAAATATGAATATAAGAGTATTGGACCCGAGGTTATTTTGTATAGATGGACCCAAGGTCGTTTTGTATATGAGTTGGACTTGAGGTCGTTTTGCATATGAGTTGGACCTGAGGTTGTTTTGTATATGGTTATGATGTACTAGACCCAAGGTTGTTCTGCCTTTTTGACATGCTTTAAGCATAAAGGATTAGACCCAAGGTCGTTCTCTTTGACATGCCTTGAGTATAAAGGATTGGACCCAAGGTCGTTTTGTTTGAGAATGATCTACATGTGACTACATGAGTATGATATACTTATAGAAGAATCTCATTCATTAACTCATTTACTACGGTATTATTCACTGAACTTTTGCTCACTCTTTGTATATAGGTATGTAGGTGAGTAGTAGGATGCCCAACCCCAACCATAATGAACCCAATGAAGAATGTCAAGTTTTGTGGAGTCAACCATGACATGCCTAGCGAACAAGGCCTTAGTTTTAGAACTTTTATTTTGACCTTTTTGTCTTCTTTTGATGGTCATGTTTGACCTTATTTGCATATAAGCTCTGGTTTTGTATAAATATGGTGTTGCATGGATCTACACATATAATGTCTTCTATGCGGGTATGTTTGGTGTGAGTTATTATTATAAGAAAAGTTTTTGTTCATTCCATTTATACACAAACTCATTGGACAAATATTATCTTTTTGCTTTCACTTTTAATTCAAATTTGTTTTCTATTTGAGGTCGTAGGTAATCTAATGATTACTGGCCCGTTATGATCCTAACCTTTGGGGGCAAGTTCGGGTCATGATAGAAACCAAGGAGCCTATCTGTGTAAAAGAAGCAAAATACCCAACACAACAATAGATTTGAAATTTTTAAAGGAGGGGGAGATCATACAAAAGGCCACAAAGCCCAATTAGAAAGGGACAAAAACAATAGAGGCAAAGCCCAAATCGATATACGCTTCAAGTATAAGACAAGAACTAATAGTGAGAGGAAAGATGAAGCACTGATGAGAACAAAAAAAAATAGAGGAAATCCGACTGGAAAAAAAAGAAGCAGGTGACATGAAGATACGAGATCAAGAGGCAGACCTAGGGAAATGTGAGGCTAGTCTTTTTTCTAGCAACCCTAAATACACATCAACCACTCAATCAATCACCACCATTGCTCGGCCATCAAAAACCCACCTACCTACCACCACCAACCATACTCCACCCAACCAACAAAAATTAGCACTAACAGATCCTAGCACAAAGATTCGCCAGACAAAAATGGATGAGGAAGGAGAGAATCTCCTAACAATGCAACGCACACTGATTCAGAACAGAGTAATGGTAGTTCTAACTCCAAGGAAAGAAATGTTTCACCTCATTGACTCGAAATGGTGGAATGAGGAAGTAAAAGTGAGAATCCAACCATGGAGACAAGTGGAGGTAGTCCAGGATCAACACAACATTTTGATATCTCCCATGAAATCGATTGAAGACAACCACAAAGCTGTGAGGGGTTATCTGGCTCTTGAAGACCAAAACACACAACCTAACCAAAATATACCTTCCATGGATATATTTGATTGGAGGCTAAATGTTATTTAGCCCGCTAAAATACATTTTATTAGTTTATTTATTTTTACTATTTTATAATTTTACATCTTTTTGTATGTTTTTATATATTTTGAGTGTTTGTACATAAATTAATGTAAATAATACACTTTAGATATTTTATATATTAATTTTATATTATATTAAAATAAATTAAATAAGGAAAATAAAAATAACAAAAGAAGTTGAAGTCGGCACTACCGACCTCCTCAACTAAGTATATATATTGTATATAATATCTATTAATATTATTGTAAACACAAATTTCTTATCCTACAATTAAGACACGAAAAAAATACAAAAATAATTAATTTTATTTGATTATAATAAATGGGGTACAATTTTCTATGGTTTGCTCTATTACAAAAGAACAAATCCTCTTATTTAATTTCTAAAATGGGTTGCAATCCAATGGCTGTAGAAGCTTGTTGTTGAATCAAATAAGTTGATGGATTTCTTCAAGTCTTCTAAAGAAGAAACTTAGAGAAAAGAGGCTTAATCGAGGGCTTGAATGGATTGATTTTGAACGAGTCTCGAAATGATCTCTTTTAAAGGAGAGACCAAAATTGTATTTGTAACTTGAAAGGATTGGCACAAGTTTGGAGTGCTTGATAATCCGCTCTTTTAAGTTTGAGGAACTTTAGAGAAAATTTTAAGAAGAGAATTTGGCGAAGTCTTTAGATCACTTAAGAGAAGACCTTGTGCCAAAAAAAATGTTTCTCTCTCCTCATAGTGAGAGCCCCTATTTATAGGCTTAGAAGAGAATGGTTAATTTTGTAAACTCCAAAATTAATTTTAATTTCCAAGAAAATAGCAATTTATTTTTTATTTTATGGACATGATTTGCATTCAAATTTTCCACACCCACCAAATTTTTGACAAAATATCTTCGTGAGCCCTACACTTTTAGGTTGATCCAATTGCTTCACTTTTCTTTTGGTGTGACCCATAATTTAAAATGGGTTAAGATCCATAATTTTAGTAGGATTTACATCCATTTGAAAATTTTGACCAATCAAGAAAAATTTATTTGTCTTAATTAATCAAGCGGCGATCAAGACACGTAAAAATTTAAGTGTCTACAAATTGCATCCACTTCAAGTCTCAGATAAGGACCTTGCTTTCTAGTGTCAAAGGCTAGACTCGAAGTAACTTCGATTAGGTTCAAATCCAGTTTTCTCTATGCGCATACGCTTACACATATCCATGCAACGTATCATCGCATGCATGTAAGATTAACGGACCAATTATACTTGATAGCTCTTGTGAGTTGATGTAGTATTTGGTGTCCACTTCTCATTTTAACAGTGATGGAGTGATTTCTTTGTACACCAATACGGAATG